>JAUMHA010215823.1:0-15834 GCA_032359765.1 Saxidomus gigantea | reverse complement strand
TTTTCAAGATTGAACAAAATACAAACATTATTGCTTTTCCGTAGCATTTAACGTCCGTGCGATTGACTATTTAGTATACGTATAACTTCGTGACATGTAATTCTAGTTACCGCCCCTTTACCTTTGGATTTATTGCAGAGGATTTAAAAATGTAAGATTAAAGTTTAAAGCACATTGCAAGTAAATAGGTCAGCTGAACGCACATGCGCTTGGACCTGCTGGTGCAAAGTCTATAGAGCAAACACATCAACTATGTTTTTTGCCCGGATCATGATGTTTAACCACCTTTTAGTCTCAGCGTTAAAAATAGTTATGTGTATAATTCACGAAGCTACACGTTTGCTACAAAGCAACTTTTTAAACAGTCAACACAAAACACTTTAGTTGATAGTAAAAGTTCAGAAAGTACCATATACATCTGTTAATACCACTTGTCTTTCTATAGCCAATCGCAATACTACATCGGGACAACAACAACAGAAAAATCAAAGATATGTTGTGTCAGAAGATGTAACCGCAAAACCACAAGATGAGTACAGTAGCAGAAGCAGCAGCAGGTGCGCATGCGCAGTGATCTTTGTAATCAAGTAGCAATGGCAATAAGCAAGAGTTCTGGATGACGAGTGCCCTTGTATTACCTACTGTTAGAAAGCAATGTTCACGGTGAGCTTACATAATCGTTGGGAGTCTGTCGTCTGCGCGCCAGATTCTCGTCGTCCACATTTAGGTTCAGTCGACATTTCCTCTTAAACCGCTTTACAAGTTATATTAAAACTTGAAAACCATCTTCCTTACAAACTTTTCTGCCAGGCTCTGTTGAATCTATGTGATTCTTACAGAACTTTGCATCCAATGGCAACCGAATTTACAAACTAAAACTCTCTACAAACCAACGATACTATTACAATTTAGTCATCGAAGCTCTCTTTCTTTATTACTGGTATATTTTTTATACAGAAAGACATGTTTTACGTTGTATTAGTATACATGTAATTAGTTTACAGAAGAGAAAGTTGCAGCAACAGGAAGACCAGTTTTTAATTGTGAAAATCACAGCGACATATACCATAGAAACCATTGAGTAATTTGTCATTTCATATGCAATGGTCTAATCATGTTTTTTTTATCAGGACTAGCAAGAGGAAACAACAGTTATTCAACGATGAATCCATCGAAACGCGTCACGTCATGTTATGGCATATATAAATTGTGAAAACATTGTACATCTGCAGCCTGTTTCTACATGTGTCTTGGCCACCTCATATTAAAAAGAGAGGACTTCTGTCACAGTTATTCTCTTCTTCTCTGTTTTTTTAAGTACTATGCACAAGGCCAAAAATCAAATATGACAAGAGTTGCCTTGTGGTCTAGCAGGTAGGTCGTGTGTACGTGTGTAAGGCTAAATAAATATCAAAATGTAAAATATGTATCATGACATCTGTCCAGAACGCCGGTTATGCTTTATTGTCCTCAGCAAAAGAGACTTATGGATCGGATGTTCATTTATTATAAAAAGTTACGTGTAAAATCTCTTCATCGACAATATTTATTGTAGATTTAAAACCGTTTAGTTCTCGTTGCCCTAAAGTGTCAATGTTAGACCTATCAAAGACTCTTAATTGCTGACAACCGAGTAGCCAGTGCATGTACTAAAGAGTTGAGCATCGTTTGACAGTAAGCAGACGAGTTTGTTGTTGTCGTTTTTCTTAGTTAATCGGAATTATCAATACTTCCGGTCTACTCACTGTGACGTCATCATATTTGTTGCTCTTACGGATGATTCCGGAGATTGCCGAGTGAGCACAATTGGTGACAACAACAACAAAAAAAACAATACCTGAAATATAATGTCAATATTCTGATTGTAATATAATGGCTCTTTTCCTAATGCCTGCTTAATAAATAAATTAGCTTAATTAACTTTTTGTGTAAGATGCAATTATACATTTGCATAATGGTACGAATGACAGGTGGATAGTGGCGATATCTCTATTTCAGTTTTTTAACGAGAAAATTCGATTTTTGGACGTATTACACTTAATTTGCAAAAGCCTTTATCGCAGGTACTTTATCAATCCTAATTTACCAGATAGTTTACAAATTACGCGTTGGACTATGTTTCAATTTAGTGCAGAATCAATTTCTATAATGAGCTTTAATTTGGTGAGATAAGACCTGCAACGGATAATATGCAAAATCATATTGCATAACAATGTACTTAAGTATTATTTATGGACGCCAGTATTGATGTATTTTTTTTTCAAAAGTTTGTAATAGCTGTTAAGTTGAGCGTAGACTGGTTCTGCGAGACAAAAATCAACCATTTTGAGCATTGATTTATACCACGTGCACAGACTGGTTACTTAACAATTTCCGGACGCCAGAATGCACCTAAATATTCCTTAACAACTGCGGATTAACAACAATAATTTCATCAAAATTTGTAGCCATTTGGAAAACGATACTAACTCGGCCTGATCAAATTATGCTATTTTCCTCGCTTCAGAAAAACATAAACCACTGCCTTGTTACGGTGATAAATGACCACGTTACACGAACCTACCCGATTAAAACACGGTCCATTTGCACATGGTTTGCCTCAAAATGGTGGCTATTATATTAAAGCGTGGGATTCAGATTTCAACTGGCTCTCCTAATTACCAGTATTTCAGCAAGTGGATGTGAAGTTTTACATACATTATTCCCTAACTATGTTCTAATTATATGTGATGGATAAACTGCTACCCATTTATGGCCGTGCTCGGCAGATTTTACGATATGTTGTCAAATTTAAGACAATTTATGGCCGTTAATAAGTATATATGACCACAAACGTAATTCCAGACTTCGACAAAACTGGGCAGAAAATTGCCATATCAAGTGAGTAATAAGACAAACAAGCAAAACAATTCATCGGTATTTTCACGGTACTTAATGCAATATTTATGGACCTCCTGAACAAAAGATATTTGTTCCAACCTCGAATTTGGTGAAATAATTACTAATATCAAAGGTGAGCAGGTTCAATATTTCAGCAGACGACAACCATATGCGTACCACCCAAACATCAAACTCTAGAGTGCATCCGCAGACGATGTTCATTTTACGACCATAGATTAATGATCGACAACAAGCTAGATGCTGGTGGATGAAAGAAGCCCTGCCATTTAAATCAATGTATGATTCTTGTCATGCAATACCCTATTGTCCACCGTTTTAATGACGTACTGAAAGCTGTTGTAAATGCAACAACATCCGGGTGACTAAATCGAAAGAAGTTAACACGTCTGTAATTGGTGAAAAAATTAATCTTTTATTTATTCGCGGTAGTAAACAAATAAACAAATGTTTATGTTGTTGTTGTTGTAGGAGTTTAACTCCCGTTTCAACTGTATTCTGGTCATTTTTACAGGCGGGCAGTTTACCTAACAATCGTTCCTGGGAAGAACCAGTACTTGACTCCTATCCTCCGTAAATGCCAACTTTCTCACATAAAAATACATGGTAGTTAGCAGGGCTCGAACCAGTGACCCTAAATCAATGTACTAGTAAATGCTAAACAGAAAGAACTATTTGTTAATGAGGACAGGTCTGTTGGTTCTATTTCTACGTTGTCAAAACTTCTGGTTTTTGCAGGCATTCAGCCCTTTCCTATACTTGTAACGAGTTGCGTTTACATACCTAAGAACGCTTGATATATATTTGGAAATTTTATATGTTATTACAAAACAGGTGCGCCTTATGCGTACAGAATCAGTGCAGTTCGTGCATTACACAAAGCATCCATTAGAAAATAAGAAATGATAAAGATCTAACACTTCTCTCTAGTATACATGCTTACATGTTACTCATTACACCGGTATTATGATGATCGGTTGTAATCCCCAGTTTTGAAATATATATTGAATACAAATCACATTTTCTAGAAACTTATCATCATTCACCCAAATGGAGGGTAGGGTTCTGGTACTGGTTCTTTCTGACGCTGGTACAGAAATGAATATTTTCTTTTTTCTTTTTTGTCTTCGTTATCTAACACTATGTTTTAAATAGAAAATGACACATCAGAAAACCAGAACATAACGCAGCAGAGCAAAATATAATACCCCAGAGCAAAGGAGGCAAAGCAGGACGGGTAAACACACGAGAAGGGTTCAGGTGGCAAAGCAAGGTAGAACAAAACGAGCAGAGCAGACGAAACGATGCGGAAAGAACATATGACATGGCTTAGGAGACATACAAGAACAGGACAGAAGTGACAGAACACAGCTGAGCAGAGAACTAGAAACCTCGCAGAACAGAACAGAAAATACACAGCAGAGCTGGGAAAGCAAATCAGAGCCAAACAGAAGAGACAGAGCAGAAATAGCAGAGAAGACCAGAGTAGGTACAGGTCAGACACATAATACGCTGAACGGGGTAGACCAAGCAAATCAGACAGAGCAGAGAAGGCAGAATAAAGCAGGTAGAACAAAAGTATTAGAACAAAAAGCGCTGACCAGGTAAACAAACTAAGTACAACGAAAATAATATGCAGAATCAAGCAGCAATAGCTGTAGAACATAGCGAAACAGGCATATCATGCAGATAGAGCAAACCAAAGCAAATCATCCGATGACAGAACAACACAGAGCAGAGTAGAGAAGGCTCACAGAGCAGAACAGGCATAACAAAGCAGATAGGCCCAAGCAGAGCAGAGCAGACAGTGAATGTTGAGCAGAGCAAATCAGAGCATAGATAAAATGACGGACACAGCAGATTAAAAAGAAGCATACCAGTAGAATAGAGCAAAGTAGCTAGAACAAAAACATAACAATTAGAGCAATGAGAACAGAGCATCTGAATGAACTGAGCAAAACAGACAGAACAAAGTAAGAGGAAAATGCATAGCGGAGCAGACAGAACAAAGCGAGCAGAACACTCTGAGCAGAGCATACATAAAAACAAATATGCAGTACGGACAGAAATAAGCAAGTAAAATAAAAAGGGCAGCTGGAGCAGCAAAGCAAACATAAAACGTAGAACAGAGCATGCAAAATAGAGCAAGTGGAACAAATACAATAGAGAATTCAGAAAATAGCAAGCAGAGCAGAACGGACAGAGCAGAGCAAGCGAACACACTGAGCAGAACAAAAAGAACAAAGAAAGAATAACAAGAAGTACAGGCAGAACAGAGCAAGTAGAACATGAACAACATAGCAAACAGAGTAGAATAAGTAGAACAAAGCAGACCAGAGCAAGCAAAGCATTACAGACAAAACAGAACAAGTAAAGCAGGGCAGAAAGAACAGAGCAAGAGGAACATAAACATCAGAGCAAACGAAACAGAAAAAGTAGAACAAGCAGATCAGTGCAACAGAGCAGACAGAGCAAAACAAGTAGAACATGTAGAACAGAAAAAATGGAACCAATTAGAACAAGGAGATCAGAGCACGCGGAACAGAGCAAGCATAAAAGAAGAGCAGGAACAACATATTAGAAATGAAGGTGTGAAATTATTGTAAACAACCGTCTTCTAGACAGGAGTGATAAACACATGTTTGGGTGATTCTGTTACCTTTCGCGCGCTCAATCTTGAAAACTGTATTTTCATTTTCAAATTAGTTTGTTACTGAAATAGCTCCATATCACAAAACCGAATTAGTATTCTTCTTTCTGACAAGCAATTAGACGCATGATTATCTGAAATTATGACCTCTCATAAATACACTGTACTAGAATTACTCCATTGATGGCCCCTATAATGCAGTTTCCATGTTGGGTACCAGCGATCAAATAGACGTTTATAAGAGACTTGTTTTTGTTTAGGCTTATTTGTATGCTCAATGGACAACTAACTAACTATAAACCTTTCATGAAACCTGTGTTTAAGGCCTCGGTAGCTGAAAACAAATTATTTAGGGCGTGTCGCAATAATTTGCCTGTCAAATAAACTGAATTGCTTCATGCTAAATAGTTCACGAAAAATTCATGCAAAATACACAGGTGGTTAGGAGAAGGAGATGTTTTCCTAGGCTATTTTCATCTCATTCTCCTTATGCAATTGATTTTATTTCACTAAAAGGCTAATAATTATTCAAAAGTTATAATAATTCAGCCCAAATCACTGCTTCTCAGATTAGTTAAGTAACATGAACCCGCGAAAATTGCAATTTAGCCATCCCATCTATCAAGAAATTAATAGCATGAACGTCACGTGTGGAAGTTAAAACAGCAGGGTGAAATAAGAATGGTATTATGTAATGGTTTATTTCTATTAGCTCCCTAATGATTATTTAAATTGTCGTTGGAAATAGAAGGTGTATGATTTCAGGTGGATGTCGGAAAGGTACGGATGGGATTACGTTCCATACCGGTGCGAAACCATGAATACAAACGAATTTAATGATCTAGAAATAGACATACAATTTTAACGAAAATAATTGTTGCATCATGAAATTTTAACCATCTGTCTTTCCGAAAATTGATTAAGGGATTGTGGTAATATGCAGTGTCTGTCTGTATGTCTGTTTTTCCAGTTCCTCTTTGTGTCATATTTTGTTCGCTTTCTCATTTTAGATACAGTCTTCTTCTCATAATTCTACATCAAGTTTGAAAAACAGCTGTACAAACATTCGAGTTACGATTGTTTCATGTTACCTGTATGATGTATTTTAGATTCTTACAAAATCTCCCAGATTGGGTACAATGTTTCGATGGCAAACTTTTGGCAAGTGTTAGAATAAGGTTGACTTTCATTATGACACAGAAGTTATTGCCCTTTGACGGTTGCGTTGACATTGATAAAAGGGCAATAACTGTGTTGTTTGAGGACATCCTTTTGATAGTGAACATTTCTTCATGCATCTGTAAAGATGCTGGTGTTTGGATTCTATGGTGTAAAACCACACACTTCTTGTCCAAACTCCAGACATTTAAAGATTTTTATTTGCATTACTTGTGTTCTCTTATCAAACTTGTAAGATTTCAGATCTAGTTTCAAAACTCTTTTGCTCCAGTGATAACGGTACCCCCTTGTTGTTCTACATCAAAAGAAAGATATTCTATACCACACACTTCTTTGGGCCATGATGGTCCTTCTTTGCGTTTGTTAACCTGACTGTGCTTTACTTTATTTTCACGCGCTGCTCTCTGCGATGGTAAGAGTGGCATAAACCGGACAAAACCAAGTTGCAATCATTCTAAACTGGGAGGCGGTAGCCCAAAGTTAAAATATTTCAACGGCGTTGTCTAATGACGGCGTATTCCGTGGTTTGCACTCGGCGTATACTTTAATTGCTTCGATTTTAATTTTATATATTTATCGTGCTAATCTTGGTCAAATATCCTGTACTCTGCCTTTGTCTTGGGCTAAAAATGTCCCGGTTTCTTTATTTCCAGTTGGCAGTGCTATGCTGTTTTTCCATAAACGTCCGAAAATGTTTTGAAAATGTGCATCAGGTAATTCTTTTTAAATGTTGATAAACATGTTCTTAGCTTAGAGACCCTGTACACTTTAGACGATGTAAAACAAGATTTTGTAGCAAACAAGAACATTTATTAACCAGAAACAAGAACTCGTCTCATTCGACATCTGTATCATGTATCTAAATTTAAAAAAAATCCACTTTATAATAAAAAAACTATTGCATTTTGCGTAATGGTAGAAATTGAATATGTTGATTTCCAAGTGTCAACCATTCTAAAAGCTTTTATTTTAAGAGTCTTGTTTTTTTTATATTTGATGATACATGTATAACTTGAAGATGAAAGATACAGTGTATACTTACTATTCCGTGATATTGATTAAAATATTGATTACACTTTAGAGAAATTAAGTTAATTATTAAATTAATTGTCACTTGAACATCCATGATCATTCCATTGTCCTATAATTGAACGTGATTTGCGTTAATAAATAAATACTTTATGATGTTCATTTGTCAACCTGTTTGAGAATGGTTTTCATTGTTTCTGATACATTAACGCCGATTCGAGAGCACTCAAAACCTTGTAAAGCCTCTAGAATGTCATTATGCAATATTATGAGCGAGCCATTTTATACCATGATCGCCGTTGTACCATCCGCGCGGGGCGGAAGTTTATTTACCACTGTAGAACCCGTTTCAATAGACGCTTTATCGGGATGTGCAAATAAAGCGTTCATTACTCTTTTATTGTCTGCAGATCGTGGAATATTTAGCATCAGAAATGCATTTAAACCATTTAACGTACGAGGCTGCTTTTAACATCGGGATCGTTTTAGCAGTTTATCTTATTTACAATCATATTAATTAAAGCATTTAATTTGCCAGCATATCAAAGGGTTGAAATGAATGGAATCAATGACGTGACTGGACTTCATGTTGACTGAAACCAAAAGCTAGTGCAATATCTGAATGTTTTCTCTGTAAAATAAGACACCTAATTAGCTTTAATTATTCACATTTTGATACATGTAAGATGGGTGTTTATTGAGTGGTATTATATTTCTAATTGAAATCACGTGTAAATTAATAAACACGATATCAATATCTTTATAAAGAATTTACGTCATCAGTGTCTGTGTAATAGAATGGATGACAAAAGGATCGCCCACCGGGGGTTTTGTGTTATGGCCGGGTTTTTTCCCCCCACCGTTTTTTCTTGCGCTAATGATTGCATCTGTCTATGCTTTTTTATACTCAATATAGCTTGCACATTTAGCTCAGAATAAAAAAAGAATTTGATTTGCTTTGTTAAGTTCTGTTTATCGCTGACTTAAACATTGGTAATATGGAACGCTAAGTTGATTGTAGTTGTAGATATTATCAAGTAAGTATGAACGTGTAAATGTGCACGTGCTCCTAATGCTGTGATTGTTATTTCTTATCAGATTTTTCTCAAACTTTACATTAAAAAAGAAAGCCAATTGAAATATAACTTTTCATCCAACTATCGTCTTGTACAGTGCCTTGAAATTAAGAATTAAATACTACTGACCGATACTTTTCAAGATTACTTGAAGCATCATCTTATTATATTCCATTTACACTATCACAGCAAAAAGAATTAAGTATATGCCTGTAATATTTTTTTACAATGGTTTTGATTCAAGAGGCACATCATAGAACTGGGTGCAATTCTAAATCATTTTCTTCTTCCAAAATGCATTTATTCGTGATTTTACATACATTCAGCTAATTAGAAAAGTTGAAATAGTCTGTAGGGTATGTCCTTCTAAAACGGTGCAGCTTTCTCTCGCAGCATTGACAGCATAAAGAAACTTTCAAAAATAACCATGGAATAATGTAGAAAAGTACAACTTTAACATTATCTATTGTCAAAAATGACGACGAACTCTTTTCGTCGTCGGTTTCAGTATCATAATGACGTTGGTTAGTGCGACTTATTGTTCATTAACATGTAATTAACGAGAATTCATTGTACAATTCAAATACAGGTTTTGAGAGGAAAAAAACAATCGTCAATCGGTTGCTGCAGACGAAGAACCAGTTGTTAACAGCCATCTGTATTGTATGAGACTGTGTCATCACCATTTCAACAAGCACTCGGGATGGTTTTTACATTTTATTGTATTCAGATTGTAGTTCATTTGATACGTGTAATTATTTAAATGAATTGTCAAAATAAAACTAATAAAGCGTTTAAATGCTTTCTTAATTCTATAATATTGTTTATTACCCCACCCACTTCCGCCCTCCATTTTCTAGCAAGTCATCCGTCATGGTTGCCACGTTACAGGCAGGTGCACCCTTTCACCCCTGATCTAGAGCCTAGAAGAGGCAGGCTAATGACAGTCTAATTATAAATAAGAATAAACATCAACAACAACCCGGATAAAACCCGTAATTTTCCTAACTATAAAAGGGGTATGAATTTCAGCGATTTGTCAAAAGTTAATCAGGTATTTTGGTCTTGTTACTAAACCTTTTAGAAAACAAATTGGCCGTTCACAATTTTCCTGAACAATGCATCTCGGCATTGTAGTTTTGTGGAAGGGTGTGCTAGCTCTACTTTGGTTGTTTGTTCATTTTAAATTAATGCCTGTTTATACGAATTTATACTCCCTCTCCTTTTGGAAGCATGACGAAGGCACAGTTATACCCTGGTTATAGATGAAAGCGACCTAAACCAAACGCACAAAAATGTTTCAGTTCTTTCATTCTTGTAGGAGCTATGTTTCAATTCAACCATCTTAGGCATTGTAGAAGTATCCGGCATATTTCTTGAATCAGCATAGTACTAACAAATAAGCAAAGAGCACCACAGTTACAGCGGAATACCGCTATTAAAACCACCGCTAGGTTCTATGAAGAAATGGTCTTAATGAAAATGCTCGTCCACTGAAAGGATGCTGGATATATACATTATGCTTGGTGGGATTTTGTGTTGGGAGATAGATAGTAGATAGACAGACGGAATACAGACAAATGACAGACATCAATAACAATAATTCACATTTGAGCACTTTGTGCTCGAGTGAGCTAAATATATTTTATGAAACGTATTGATTTAAATCCCTTTGCATTAATAAAATGAATAATAAAATGTTACATGTATATTTATTATCAATGTGAAAAAAGAACAATTTCTTCATACGATATCTCTTCTAATACAAACCAATAAGTTTCCTACATTCCAAAACCTGCCCAATGTTTTCAGAGACAAAAATATAGGAAAATCAATTCGTTTGTTTCAGGCGAGATATCGTTTAAAGTTTTGACTTTAGCGTTGGCCGTCCCTCATTCCTTCTGTCCGTCTGTTTGTCGAGTATGAAGCTACAACGAAAGGGACCAGAATCTTGTCTGTTCAACAGAGGGTTAGAGGTCAGTGCTAACTAGCAGCATTCCTATGACTGAAATGGAAGAGACTATAAGTCAAATTTAGGCGTAACAATTGACAGACAATTTGCTTGACAGCTCCATCTAGACATAGCTGTAAGTAATGTCCACAACACTGTCGCAACTAAGCGAGAGGGTTCTGAAAAAAGCGTAATAATCCAGAAGCGATAGATAAGGTCCGGAAACAACCTTAAGAATCATTACTGTGGGATCGTGCACAACTCCTATATCTAGATCTATATTTATCATATACCTAACATTGATTCATATGTATTTCCGTACAAAACTCGCCGACAAATCCGTCATTACGGGTCTTGATATATCACAATAATTTCACTCGTGAACTCCAAAAGTGGTTATTTTCACTCGTGGTTGCGCCACTCGTGAAAATATCACTTTTGGTGCTCACTCAGCATTCTAACTCCTGACTGTATTTTATTCAACAACCATTATAAATTTTATTATTTCTAAAGTAAGAGTATACGTGTGATCAAAGACCCAGGGGTATACAATACTAGATGGGTGTTCAGATGAACACTTGTGTCGCCGTCTTACACTTTGTCAGAATAACCAAAAATTTTATGACAAAATCTAAGCAAAAACAAGGTGCATAACTCTGTCAAATATGACCTTGACCTACACAATTTGGCGGCATCATGACCATTTTGTCATAAGCAATACAATTTGAAAGTTTGATGAAGAAATCTTAAGAATTGGCTTAGTTATAGTCAAAATTTAAGTACAAAAAGAGGCAAAACTCTGTCAAAAATGACACTGATCGACAAAATTTGGCGGCATCACGACCCTGTTGCCATAAGCAATGCAATTTGAAAGTTTGATGAAGAAATCTTAAGAAATGGCAAAGTTAAAACCAACGTTAAGTATTTGAGACAAAAACCATGTACAAAAAGAGCCATAACTCTGTCAAATATAACCTTGACCTAGTCATAAGCAATACAAGTGGAAAGTTTAAAGAAAAAATCTAAAGAAATGGCAAAGTTATAGCAAATGTTAAGTTTTTGTGACAAACGGACGGACAGACAGACGGACGGACAAAGCGATCCCTATTTTGCCTTTTCTCCGAAAAGGTGATACAAAAAGGGTCATTATCATAGAAATGTGGCCCAGAAGGTCGCGGTCGGATTATGCTTGGGCTCCGCACTCGTTTGATCCGATACACGACTGAAGCAAATGCGGCATTCTGGATCACATTATTATGCCAATAACCCTATTAGATATTTTTTATTTTTAACTGCTAAGTCCGGGATACGTTGCATAACAATTGCCACGTCGTTTAAAGAGCTGGGCGTTACGGCAGTGACGTAAAATTATGCAATGTCGTTGGTTTTACAAAGGATTTTCTTTTAAAACATGAATATTTTTATTTATTTACAACGATTACTTCAGTCTTTATTTTTCGACGCTGTCGTTATTATTGTGCTGACACTCATAGATTTTCCATTTATGATCCTAGTTCGAACATAAAAAACGATGTAACACGGTACTCTTGATAAGCCATCGTCATTAAATTGTGCACGCACAATTTGTTCCCGCTTTTTCCTGACTTCCGGTAAGACAAAGTTGAATGTTTTTTTGTCTGTAACTACTGAAGTGCATTTCAGACTCTTGTAAATTAGATAATCGTAGCTGATCATTGCTTCATAAAATTGTTAATGCTCCTGCTAATAAAGTTACGAATAACTTAACAGACATGCACTATACGGGCTAAAGTCAGTTTGGATGGGTTACGGCCCAAGACTAAGCTGTTTACAGGTGGATCAAGGTTGTATATTTTGACACTTTCCTTGGCTTTGCTCTATTCCATAATGGTATGTACATTTTGAAAATGATTTCATTGGTTACGATCCAAGACTAAGCTCTTGATAGGTAGATCGACATTCTAACGCACTACAGATGTAACGTCGTTTCTGATTGGTTACGTCATTTACATTTGCGACGTTTACAAAACGTATAAAAAATATATAGTCGCAAAAATCGAATGATCAGTAATGATCGCATATCAGAGCATTTTGCGTTAGAATAGGGTTGACCGATTACTTTAGTGATTTTGACATTTGCGACTGTATATACGGTTTTTAACGGCTAGCACTTTCGCCATTAAAAATTTCTAGGACCATAAAAAACAGTATACACAGTCTCATACATTAAAATGACAAAATAGTATTATAACCCTATCTTGAAAGGAAGCCATAGTTTGAACATATAAATGAACATTAGATTTAATGGAAGCCGCAGTTTGACTATTTAAATGTTAATAATAACACATTGTTTGTAGTAAATTCTTTAAGGAGTGAGCGTTTTAATATTAAATTAAATGTAGATTGAATTTGTACATTAACACACATGCAGCAATGCAAATGCCCTTAAAGTCAGTCCTAAACAACTGTTTGATATCAGTTCTACTCAGAAACCTGTTTATCCATGTCTTTGTTTAGATTTATGGCCATGAGTGCTGTAAGAGCAGGCACGCAATCCTTCACATTGACCGTCTGTTTAAAAGAGAATTACCTATGTAATAGAGGCAATTGCTGGTGCCTAGATCAATTATTTGAAAATACACAGATTTCAAAAGACCATTCTAACTGATCATTGTCATTTGATTGGACATTAATTGTTATATATATGTTTAATGTGATCAAACGAAACAAGCAATATCAGTAAAATTAGAAACAATGAAAGCCCGGCCCTATCAGCATGACGTGATGCACATGCATTTGTTGTTCTTAATGTCAAAACCTTTGATTCAAACTCTTGTATATTGTTATTTTATTCCCAACAAATTAAATAAACACCTTTCCAAATTGACAAAGTAGCGCTGAACCATCTACCAACACTTAAATCGCAATAGTTCCAGGCAAAGGTCGCACGCGAGCGTCTCTATCTTCAAAACGAACACGCACATGACACTTCCTATTGAGTATTTATACGCCCTAAATTTTCTTCCGAACTTCCGGCATGTAATACAGTGTAGTCATGCGCAACGAAATAGAACCAGAATCTCATCGCACATTAGCATAACTAGTACTACAATAGCAGCCATCATGGCAAAATGTGTCGATAATAGAAAGACATACGACTTTGATAACTTTTAATTGCTTAACTACCACTTTGTTTCCTTATGATATATTGTTATTTTCATTTTATATCAACATGATCTCTCATGTCATAAAACTTAATTGTACAATATCAATTTGCCCTCTGTCAAATGATCGCAAATGTTGCGAAACGCCGTTACAGAAAATTCTACCCAACGTTAGAATAAGATGTCAATTTCCCATCTGACTATAAATTCACGAGGTTCATTTCATGTCATTTGAATCCGCGCTTTTTTTCTACGCCATTGTTGAATCACATCGGGCGAGAAATAGTCGGTCATTCATTTCCATTTGTAGAAATTGTCTGGTTAATTGGATCCGAAAAAGCACACTCACGTTTTATATTAGCTATATTTCGAGATGGTTCAAGTGTAAAATTAAGACAATATCTTAATGCTTAACCTATCGACATTTAATTATCAGAATGTCGCTTTCTGTAAACAGAAAATGTCTTTATCTGATGCAGGGTATATCGCTATTTGTGAGTGGTCCCCATTGTGAATGCTTGCAGAAGAAATCTTAATAGAGAAGATATAAGTACATACAAAGATTTGACCTTTTTGCTTCATGTTTGACCTCTTTTCCCCATCTCTATTATATTTCGGCAGATTTTGAAAGGAACACACTTGTTGTCCGTCCAGTCTTGTGCGGTTTCACTACAACTTACGACTGGTTAATTGAAAGCGGGGTACAGTGTATGTCAAATTGATGTGATCAATATCATGTCTTGAAATGTCAGTATTATTTCCAGGAAACATAGATTTATGAAGGTAAATTTTACCGAAAATCACTCTCTTTTGTCGCAACGCAGTTTTTGGAATTAGCCCTATGACTTCGATGTCCCCATTCATACGCTATATAATATAGTTCGATGAGATCACAGAAAATCGAATTTAATATTATACTATGGGCCTACCAATGCTTAAAAAAATACTGTCAATATCGAGAAATAAGGAACATTTATTCAGAATGCTTTTTTTTTGTTTTACTTAATCTGACTTGTTGCACGCATACTGAAGCGATGGACTACTACATGTCCGAATGTTTCCGAACAAGGTTAGGCAACTCAGATGTATCTACTCTAGATATTACAGAAATCAAATGTTAAATTAGCAAATAGTAAACGCATATCATCTGGGAAGAAATATTTGACACTGACGAAAGCTAGAATTTCATTCGCCAAAATCTACATCTTACTCTTTTTTCTTGTGTTTAGAAAGTATGTAGACCTATACATTTCTGGAAAGGTCTTTTCAAACCCGAAAGAAATAAAACAAAACAAATGATAGGGTTCAAAATTGTCAAAGAAACATAGGTTTCTAAATATAATATTTTTTACCTGTATTCAATATTTGAACAAGGCTTACAGCTAGGGTTTATCCCCTACACCCCAAAAATTTCAGTGCATTTTATACATTGTTCCCTGCTTGTTACAATTTTATTGCCATAATTATATGGTCATGGAGAATAACTTTCTATCATAGCACATGTCAGAGAATAAAATAAATTTGAAAACAGATATCAGCAATCTGTGACATGGTTCCCTCAAGCAGGGAATGGTTCATAAAATGCAACGCAACCTTTTTGATATTGGCGGCTACCTTTATCTGCAAGCTTGGTAACAGGAATGACAATTTATTTTCCTATTTCTTTTTGTTATAATAATAATGATCATTTTGGTTTGTTATATTTTTTTAAAATTTGAAAAGACCTTTATTTTTACATATAGGTTTACATAATTTCTGCATTCAGTAAAAAAGATAAAAACGTTTGAAGATTTTGGCGAGACAATTCTAGCTGTTGTCGGAGGTCATCTTTAACATTTAAAACCAATTACTTTTTTTCCACAAATGTGTGGGCTCTTTCAATCTCTTTACGTTAAGCGTGCGTAGTAC
>JAUMHA010215601.1:5402-15846 GCA_032359765.1 Saxidomus gigantea | reverse complement strand
AACATTGGCCTAGAGGTTTTAGAGGAGATGTCATTTGAATCAAAATGTTGACGGACGACGGACGACGGACAATCATCTATCAGAAAAGCTCACCCTGGCGTAGCTAAAAACATGAAAATGCCCCCAAAATAACATTTCAACTACACATATCAATGGGAACTTTTCTTTATGTTAAAAGGTAGTCAATTTACAAAGTCATGGTGGAGGATTCATTTCTGTTCAAATTTTTTCCCGCTCCTACCCCAGAAAGACTGTATTATGACAAAATGACGCATTTAAAAAATGTTATCATTTTGATCCATGGACAGAACATAATGAGGCTACGCATAATGAAATGATGCACTCCGATAACAACACGATGCACAGACATATCAAAACGCCTGAATCATGTAGCGTAACGAAGGGTGCATATACCATTCAAGTGTGTGGACATAACATAATTAATAAACGACACCTTTATCACGCGGAATCAACGGCATACCATATATAATAGCGTGTAACGATTCTTCATATTGTGTGTATCTATTTAGTGTAGAAATGCATTTGTACAGTATAATACTGTTGTACATTGTGCGTACGTTCAATATACAATATATATTCATATACATGCACATGCCATTGTGTTTGTAACTAAGCTCAAATTATCGTTTTGAGCGAAGTCGTTTATTTTCCTTTAGGGAGGTGTAAGTGTATTTTACCGGAAGTCTAATCGGGAGTTTCGAACCCCGTAACATGAATTTTACTGCTTGCTTAATAACCCCTTTGTTTGTTTCTAGAAAATGTACTTGTAAACTGCGGCGGGGTGCTCCGACTATTTTATGAATAAGTTTGAGCATGGAATCTTTTGGATATTACAATGTAAGAATGACCACATAACAAACTTATGTCACCATGCAATGTGCAAAGAAAGATTCCGGTCACAGATGTCCTAGCATTTGCTTGGCGTGGCTAGTATCTGTGTAGCAAACTTTTATAAAATAACTTTTCAATAAAAAACACGTAGTGGTATGTCTTTCAATGCATGAACTCTAAACAAATGAGACATCACACACTCAATCTACATAATCCCACATGATACTTGATAAAGACTACTTTTTGACCTTATATTACTTTGAAAGATGGAAAGCTTGTTTACCATCATGCCACCCCCATCCCCGTTCCCTCCCACCAACATGTAGGCAAAAGAAGGTAACACTGTCAAATATTTCTTTTGAATTTTCGACTTAGAATCTCGGTAAGGTATTTCGTACCAGTCCACGTATAGGCTTAAGCTACAGCTATATACATCTGTACATTGAATTAAGTTTTTTGTCAGTGAAATAATACATTTTGTACATTAATATGAATACTTATCTGCAATACATATGTACATGTACATAGTGTGTATGAACAGTGATTATTGAACACTATAAGCAACGACAAGTTTCTCCTGCCACTTGGTGTCAATTTTGACTTAGCTCCATGAACGGCATATCTCCTATCAGAGAGGCCCTCTGTATGGGGCGGAACCTAAGTTGAAATATTGTCGACTAGTTAACCGCTATAGATTGTCACTGATTGCAGGTCATGATTGAGAGCCTTGGGTTCTACATTATACTATGTTTATGCAGCGATAAAGTGTTTTCAAATTTTCAATATTTTTATTTTCTATACACAATCTGTTGATATAGAAATTTGTGAACTAGTAAAGTGTTTGAGACTCTTTCTAGATATGAAAATATAAACAAATATAAGAAATATTCTTGTATAAAGAGCTATGTTAAGAGATGCTCTCTCTCTCCCTCACTCCCTCTCTCTCTCTCTCTCTCTCTCTTTCTCTCTCTCTCTCTCTCTCTCTAACCATGAATAAATACAATCGTTTTAAATGTATGTTGAGCTCAAGAATGAAATAAATAAAGAAAATGGAAAAGATTTTACGAAATCTGGACTGTGGTAGTCCGTGTTATGCTAATAGCGCGTGACATATTTGGAAATAATCTACATTCCTTTGTTTTTCAGCATCCAACAAATTTATTCAGTGATCCTTGCTAAACATAATCACTTATGGTTATAATACTGTTCAAAATTACTAAAACAATTATATCAAAAAAAGTTCTTCAAACATGAAAACTGCTTAGAACATTAGAGGGAAAAAGGTTATGCTCTACAATTTCTTTTATTAGTAGATACAAACATAACTTTATCGTACAAAATTGATTGCTACATTTAATATGTTGTATGCACATTCATATTTGATAACTATTTATTACACAACAGGGTGTTTAGAATTATACACAAAATAATCAAGCATGACGTCCTATCAATGAAATTCACATTAATTTAATTTTATCATTTATTTCAATTTTATGTAAATGAAACTTAAAATCACAAACATTTTAGTGAATAGTTAACAAGAAGATAGTCCTATTGAAGCCGTAAAGTTTATAACAAATACTCAACATATGACGTTATTGTAAATTTGAGAAGATAAAATATTTTGGTGCTTTGGGTCAATTTGAGATCAGTGAACCTACAAAATATCACGTTATAATTTCACCAATAGGGCACCAAAAGTTATTATCCAAAAATAACTACTTTTGGTGTTCATGAGTGAAATTACCGTGATGTTACATCGATACCAACAATTTGTCTGCTTATATTATGTCTGAAAATCTAATTTTGTATAGTTTGTTTCAATAACATGTTGAAAATCGCGGGAAACATCATCAGAAAGCATAGCAAACATGACGTCATTTTATCGACGTCATCGTCATCTGGTTTCCGGCATTCATTACGCTCGGTATACAGTTTAACCGGGTAGTAAATTTCGATAAACCAGTTAGACACGAACTCACATGCACACAGAATTTTTATCTTAAATGTATAAATGAAAGTAATACCTCTTACACGACGGGAAGGGAAGCAAAACCAGGAAAGTCTTTTAACTTTTCCTATCTTTTTCCGATGCCTGGAATCTGAAACATATGAAATATTTGCTTATACAATTAAAAAATAGTCTGATTAACATATTTACAATCTCAATCTTATTATAAATATACGGGTCTCTTTGGTAGTAAACAAGATTGATTTACTTTCAAAAAGCCATCTTGTTACAGTACGGCTAACGGTAATTTTTACAACCAAACCGCAACCGGAACCATTTAGAACCGCTACCGGACCGGGAACGAACCGGACCGGAATGGACCGTTATAAACCGTTAGAACCCATTGTAACCGTTCACCGCAGTTAAAAATAGCATTTACCAACTGAAACGAAGCGTTACTATGACCGTTGCCATCACGTGGTAATAAGCGTGAGAATTCACCAATCAGACTTTAAGAAGGCGTGACATGTAAAGCGGTTATCTGAAATCAGGTTTAAGAATTGATTTTATGTGAATTATGTAAACAGGCGGACCTACATGTCCCCGGTAAATAGTACGTCAACTTTTTTATTTTGCGATCTTAATTTCCCAATCAGTTATTCCTTAAATGATAAAGACTGACATTTGATTTCGGTAGGCTTTTCTAATTTGAGAAATAGTAAAGTTTCCTTTTCAGAATATCAAATAAATGTTACATACTCTAGTAATTGCTTGATGTTGAATGCCTTAAAAAGTATGTGATTTTTCATTTTCAAACCATATTTTTCCTTCAAAATTGCAGCTTGTTTGTAACATTATCTACATTGCTTGAAAATATATTTAACATTTCAGAGGACATAAGGATTTATTGTGGAAAAAAAGCTTTTCCATTTCTGCAGTAGAATTTTACAGAATGTTGTCAATAAATATTCTGCGCACAGATCAAACCTTGCGTGTTTTTTCTTCTCATAATCAGTTTATTTCTGCGGGAAGAAATGAAAGACATAAGATACGAGTAATAAGACTACCTGGTAATTGTGATTGACCGGAAGCCCCTCAAGCGTTCAAAATTTAAAGATTTGTTACTAAAAGGTTTTTACGAGTAACAAGAATATTGAACAAGCAACCTTTAAGAATGAGCATTTATTAAAATAAGATGAAGTATGGCAATTGTGTAAATGATTTCCTAAGTCCTATGAATCTAATACTGTTGATTACAAGTGCACAGGCCCAAGTACAAAACCTTACATAACTCCGATAAACATGATAAAGAGATAGTCTCACTATTTCCACTTCGAAGGCAAACCGATTTTACAGCTTGGCATTATAGAGTTGTCTGCCTTCTACGTCTCAGTTTGATGTGCAAATAGCTCGAGAACACATCCCCAACACAATATGTTCGGCACTTATAAACACAACAAAGTCCAATATTTAAATGCATTTATGATTTAACATGATATGATTAAGTGTAAAAATGATGCTAACACAATTCCGAGATACATTTACCTATCTACACACCTGCATCAATCGGTGAAATATGATAATAAATGGTTTATCATGCCGCATGTGTGAAATTCCATGTTTAGGTGTAAACATACAGATTTTTATACAGTGGTGAGATTTTTCATAAAATGTACGGTTTTCATTTAACGAAATGTCTTAATCTTAATTTTAGAGCGGAAGTTTGTTAGTAAATAATTTGCCTGCTGATGTTGATTCTATGCTGATTTAATAAGATCAGCTGAATATGCGCAACGTTGTATGACCAGTATGGTGATATTCTCCTAATATGTTTTAATACCAACTAGCAATTTACCACCTCTATTCAACTTCATATTTATTTCTTTTCCTATAAAATAGCGCTTGGAACGTTGTAATCGTGCTTATTAGGTCCATCGTCCTTTCGCGAGGTATATAAGCGGTACGACCCGGTGCTTAACGTTGTCACTGGTGAACGAATTTTAAACAAATACAAATACAGTAAGCAAGGTCAGCCAATCAGATCACAGAACCGCTAAAACCGATTGCAACGGTTCGCTTACCGGTCATTTGCGGTCATCAGTCGGGTGAACGGTCCGGTGAACGGTTATGGACCGATATGACCGAAACGGAACGCAAACGCAAACGAACCGCAACCGGAAAGCAACCGGAACGCAACCGGAACGCAAAAATGGTAAAAATTACCGTTGGCAGTACTGTACACTTAACAGGTTTAGAAACGCAAAAGTGGCAAACTATTTATTTCATAATTGTTACCGTGTTTCAAATTTATCAAAATTTCATACACAACAAAAACAATGTAAAAATGAATTATTGTAACACTTTCAACAAATAACAAACAATAGTGTCATTCAAATAAAAATGTTCAACAGGGGAAATCTTTGCGTTTCTAAACCTGTTAAGTGTACTATACACATTAACTTATTGGGTTATGTTCAAGGATTTGTAGGACGCTTTTGATCTTCCACAAACAAAACTTTTTGAATCAATTTTGCAAGGTGTTGTATGTTACATACCAAAAAAGTTATTTCTAATTACGTTGCCGCAAAATAGCAACTACATGTACTAGTATTGTTCAACGTGAATTATTCAAGTCTAAGTTGCCTGCATTTTATCCCAAAGTTCTAAAAAGAGATGGAGATTAGAAGCTATGATGACTTAATATGTGCATAAATGAAACTCGCCACTGTATCACCCAGATGTCCTTAAAGGAATAACCCTACTTATCAAAGTATTAGTGGAGTACCTCCCATTTGTAGTAAGATGAAGTCATTAAGTAAATCCTGCCTTCATGTATATTTCAGATAAATTTGCATATGATAAATGATAAATCTACTGTTTTTCAAGATTACTTATTCTGAGAAATTGGTCCTAGTTGACCATGTATACAGTATTGCATGTAGATTTCAACTTCTCAATTGACTGACCTTGACCTTCCGACAAACGATCCTGTTTTTGAAGCTACAGCAGTGAAATTTGAGTCAAATGTACATATGTTGAAAGTGCGATGAAATTTACCCCCACCCCCCGCGCCCCGGTAAGTCAATGTAAAACAAGCTCCGCCCCAGGTGGCCATACTTTTTTACGATTTCAAATTTTGTTGAGTGTCACCAAAGGAACTTTTATGTGAAATTATTTCAAAATAAAACTAGTCGTTTCGGAGAGGAACATTTCAAATTTCTGTAAAATTGTTTTGAAATCGAACATGTGGTTTCTGATAAGATTGTTGAAGTTTTTCCGTTTGGTGGCAATGGCATGGATCCACTTTCTTTGAAGAAATATGTAAAACCTCGACTAGTTCTTATAACTGTAGACTGGTAGCAAGAACATCCCTGCAATTTTTAATCAGTGGTTTCAATGATGGCGTTTTGAAATGTGAACGTACAACAAACGACGTGAGTGATCATAAGAGGTCATCCTGAGCACAAGTGTCCCCCGAACATGGTCGATTGTGACCCTGTGGGCATGATTTAAATGTTCTTTTGAGGCCACTAGACATACTAATGATACATACTAAATATCTTTCCTCTAGACCTTGTGGTGTTGTAGAAAAAGAATGCTAAAATGTTTCCAATACAGGTCGTGTGTTTCCCGGACATGATCATTATTTTGACGAAAGGAGCATACTGTAAGTCATTAGATATTCGCGATGACTTAATTTTAGACAAGTGACAATTTTGGCACGAGTGGCATAATTTGAACAAACCTGAGAGACGACCACCAAAAGATGCTACATACAACATATTCAAGGCCTGTGCCTTGCAGTTTTGACAAGAAGATTTTTAAAGTTTCTATAACATGTATTTACATAATATGTAACCCTTATGGCGGGGCCAATTTAGACCATAGGTGCATAGTTTGAACAAACTTGTTAAAGATACACTGGACAATGCTACACACCAAATATTTAAGCTCTGAGACTTGGGGTTTAAGACAAGACGATTTTTGAAGATTACCCTATAGAGCTCTATTTAAATAAAGTAACTACCCGGATGGGGCCAATTTTGACAATGGGGCCATGATCTGAACGAACATGGTGGTAAAGGACCACTAGACAATGTTACACACTTCATTGTTTAGCTCTGGTAGTTTTTTTAGATGATTTTCAAAGATTTACTCTATTGTTAGCTCTGGCGGCCATAATGTTCAGTCAATCAGAATCATTTGAACACATTTAGGGAGCCCAGTGCCAAGTTTGGCAAAATTCCATGAAGTGGTTTACGAGAAATAGACATTTAAAGCAATTGAAGACGGGCGACATTCATCAATCTTAAAAGCTCCCCTAAGCAATCGGAGAAGAACGTGTTACCATAGCCACAAAAGCAATTAACAAAAGTTAATCTGTAAAAAACATTAAGTGTTGCATCAAAATAGCCCGGAATAGCCAACCCTTAGAAGTCATCGAGTCACGCAGCATATCTGTAGAACCAACAGTATATCCCAAATGTTTTAGGGCAAATAACACGAATCACTTTAGTTTATTGTCGCAGCAGTGCAAGAACATACATGAAAAGGAAGAGAGGTAACGGCCACGAGTGAATTGCTGTATTAGAACAATAGAACGGCCTTAACAATACACGAAACAAATAAAAAGTATCTCAGGGACAGTCCAAATCAGACAAGAAGTAGGGTCAGCGTAAGTAACGATGGAAAAAAATACAAGTTACTCGGATAAATGCAAATCGGACAAAGGTAGCGACGATATCACGGAGTAACTCAGATTATTGGTATCATAAGCAATGCTTCGGTCGGAGCCGGTGAATACGCGAATCATCCATTATCAGCCTGTTAGTGATAGTTCCTGACGTTTGCAACAAAAAGATGACATTCCTAAGTTTATCACTTGTGTCCAACAGGTAAAATGATATGCTTCTTTTAGGATCTATGCAAATAATAGCATCATCTTCATTACTGTTGCCTTCATCCCTGCATATTGCCCTTTTTAAATGTTCGTGTTGTTTTCTTTAATTCTTAATTTTGCTGGTTGGCGGTGCCAGGTACGTTGTCATGATGGATAGCGGTGTCGGGTGCGTTCAAATTTTGCCGGATGGTTGTGCTAGGTACGTTGTCATGCTGGATGACTGCAAGGTTCGTTTCTTTGCTGGCGGTGTCAGTCACTTCCTCATGCCTATTGCAGGCGGTGCAACTCAACTGCAAATAACTTGTCTTCAAACCGATAGCATGAGTTATTTAAAAAAAATCTTTGATGTAAGGTCCACAACGGATCTACAGTTCGATTTCTAGACATTTGTGGACCGACTCGTACTTTTCAATGTTTGGTATTAATACTTGAAAATTTTCTATCAATCGGTGTGCAAACTATTACATTATATATATTAAAAAATATTACATTACGTACAGAAAAACGTCAGAAAGGTCATTTTTCTGCTCCATGAATATTGGCATTGCAGACAATAACAAAAAAAAACTAGACGGAAAAAGTTTTTAAATTTTGACAATTTACTATTTTTGATATCTGAAACTAAATAATTGAATAAAATAGGGATGTGTTCGACTTAGATTTTTCAGTATGCGCTCTTAAATAATGTCACTATAACGTGAAAAAGTGATGACGCTTCTTGGAATTGGTATTACTAAGTAAAGTGATCGTTTACGTGCACGCATTTGTTTAGAGCACATGCGTATTGCTCAAAATTCGTGTAGTACTACATGTTTGAGTCCTGTTATTATCCGCGAAATAATCTTCCTCTCCATGCAAGCTACATGCATACCAAGTTTCATTGCAATTGGTCACTCCTAACTCATGTTATTAAGCGGAAACCATTTTTCTATTCCGGGTCACTGTGACCTTGACCTTTGACCTTCTTATCTCAAAACCGTAAGGGATCCTCTACCGGTTATGACCAACCTCCACATCAAGTTTCAAAATGTTAGGCTCAAGCGTTCTCGAGTTATCGTTCGGAAACTGTTTTACAATTACGGGTCACCGTGACCTTGAAGTTTGACCTACTGACCTCAAAATCAATATGGGCCATCTGCTGGTCATGACAAACCTCTACATCAAGTTTCAAGATGCTAGGTCCAAACATTTTCAAGTTATCATCCGGAAACCGTTTTACTATTCCGAGTCACTGTGACCTTGACCTTTGACATACTGACCACCTAAAAAACATTATGGGTCCTCTGCTGGTCATGACCAACCTCCACATCAAGTTTCAGGATCCTAGGCCCAAGCGTTCTTGAGTTATAATCCGAAAACCAGTAGGTAGACGGACGGACAGACATACCGACATACCGACCGACATCTGCAAATCAATATACCCCTCTGCTTCGAAGGGGGCATAATAAAAACGTAACCATGCGACGCAGATGGTCACGATATATGCATGTACAAATTTTCAAATAAATGTGACAACTATTAATTTTACCGACGAAAGGTACTGATTCACCTTAAAATTGTCCATGAATTCATATTAGGGATCATTTATGAATTACATTATATTGAAATTCGGTCCTTGAAATTCACCTTGTCTTGTGTTGTTCACTTATCAATGTTTGCCACCGGATGTCGAAGCGAAGGGCACATCCAGAAATGTTAGACAAAGTGCTATTTTTTATCATACACCGAAAGCAAGAAAAACTATTAAAATCCTCCAGGTTGTAGGATTTCTAGGCATCAAATATCAATGATTAAAAACCGGCCAAAAGTACTTTCTATGTCGCGGTTGCGTGCCTGTAGATGTCCCGATCCCCACCCTTCCAACGAAAATCATTACTGTACTGTATTATATCGCCTGTATACACACCGCTCCCTGTCTCAATACATGCAATTAACATTTTACATAAGTTTTAAAGAAGTTAAATGCGGCTTAGGAATACAGAAAAACGAAAAAAAAAAAAAACCACTAGATCGAAACGTAGGTTCTGTACAAATTATCGATGAGATGAACATTTGACTAAACATTCATGAAAATCTTTCATCAGATAAAGGGATATCGACATTGAACATGAAAGATAAATAACGCCTTAGTTTGGCCTTGACTTTCACCAAGCATGATTTGAACAAGGGTCGAACAATAACTATCCCTTTATACTGGTCAAAATACTATCAGTGGTTATCTAACAATTTACACAGCATAACATTTTATATGCTTAACTTAAATGAAAGAAAAAGTAATATGGTAAGTCTTTACCGTTTTTCTTTATTTCTTTAACATCGTCATCGAGTTCCTGAAGACGTTCGTTCAGTCCTTTTATATCCCCTTTCATTATATCCGATTTCTCTATGTTTTCTTTCGCTCCCTTAACATCTTCTGTCAATGTTTTAATATTTCCCTGCATTTGGGGTATAACTTCAACATGTTGTTTCACTTTCGTAACATCTTCTGTCAATGTTTTAATATTTCCCTGCACTTGGGGTATAACTTCAACATGTTGTTGCACTTTTGTGATATCTTCTGTCAATGTTTTAATATTTCCCTGCACTTGGGGTATAACTTCAACATGTTGTTTCACTTTCGTTACATCTTCTGTCAATGTTTTAACATTTCCCTGCACTTGGGCGATAACTTCAACATGTTGTTTCACTTTCGTAACATCTTCTGTCAATGTTTTAATATTTCCCTGCACTTGGGGTATAAC
>JAUMHA010215490.1:0-15847 GCA_032359765.1 Saxidomus gigantea | reverse complement strand
ACAAACTTTTCTTCCATCCATGCAAAGTAGGTGTATACGCGCTTGATTTCCTATTGCATCTATCGGTGTTTAAGAAATTTATTACACCAAGTATTTCGAGCAGCTCATCAGTGGCTTCAGCTCCAATAAATCGTCCATAACTGTAACCTTTACTTGTCAGCCAAGAATTAAGTGAAAAGTCTGAAACAACATCAAATATCTAAACGTTTTAAGTTATTTGAACAAAGAGGGGTATAAATGTAAAGAGGTTTTTGCAAATACAAAACATGTTATATCTCTAAGGGAAAGCTTTAGATTATTTTATAAATAATATATGTATAAACTCATTGCAGTAAATTTCTATTTCTACCAACTTTGAATTCTGAATTTGGTGTCAAGGTCGCAAGGAAGGGTTGGTAACAAGGTGTTGTTGAAAACAGCTATGTCTGTTTCACATTTGTCATCACTTTCAAGGCAAATCGACATCTGTGCATTTGCAATATACATTTCGGCCAGTTGTAAATATTCCAACGAGTATCTGAAATAACATGGCTTACGCGAATAAGGTAGATAGGTGAAACTCAAATTATATATACTTGACAACTCTACCAACTAGACCCCTATCACTTTTGCACAAAATTGAATCACTTATGCATAACGTGTAGTATAACAACGATACTAAGTGTTTTCTGTTTTTACTTGAAGCTTATCATTTATTATAGTTTTGTCGTTTGAAACATTTTTTCCCGTTATGGCCTACCTGATGCGGACTACTCCAAACAGATCAACAGTCCTTGAAGTGCCTGTAATACGAAACATTTAGTGTAAAGTTATACCAAAGTGCTATGAAAACGTATCATTCTTGAGTGTCCATGTTTTATGTATAAGCAGTAATAATCAAGTTTGCAACTTTGAAAAAAACTTGATATATGACCGCCTTAAATAACAATTTTGATTAACTTTCACGAAAAAGTGAAGAACAGACGATTGTGTTATGAAAAAAGTTGCAAAAAAATACGCATACCTTCACTTTAAAACAGAACAATATCATACTTTCAACACCGTGCAAATGCTAATTAGGGCAGAAACTCGAAGTCTCATGTAGACCAATTTTGCATTTGACAATGATTAAATTTCCGTCATTTCACTATTGAATTTGAAAAGGATATAACAAATAAGGCGTCTTCACTCCGACAACGTCTCTACTCTTATCATGAACATTAAGAACTTTTGTGATAAGCAAATTCTGTCTGTATTTTCTTTATAATGTGTAAGTTTTTAAAATCTTGTCGGAATGCCGTCGCTTCTGACACCGCTGTATTTTACGTTGTTGCCCTACTTACATGTCATATACTTAGCAATAACCAATAGTAGGTTCAATATTATTTTACCGTGACCCAGCCAAGAGTATGTTTATACATCGGCTATTATAAAGAATTCACACTTGCCTTGAACATGTGCTCTACCTGTCTATGCCGTAGTTGTAAATCCTTATTTACATATATATCTTTTATGTCACTGTCATCACATCCTAAATTTACTGTAAAAGGTAATAGCTTCAGGGACGCTGTTAGTACTACACAAAATTTGAATATAAACAATTTAATCTAAGGTAATTTATAGAATAAATTTGTATATGACATCTTACTAATGTGTTTATTGACTTACCCCATTGGTGGTCAGACAGAGGAATGTTAAATTGAAATTTCTCAATAGAAATAGTCAGTGTCAAAAAACATGGATCAATTGCAATCCTCGCAGTTATGTTTCTTTGTAGCGCCTTTGAATGCATGCAACATTGGATGACTGTACATGAAGGTCCAAGGAAACATTGAACGCCGCCATATAAATACGGTAACTCAACCTCCAAAGGACATTCTACAAATAAATGAATTAACTTTTTCTCTGAATGAGTTATTTTTATCACATTTAAATTCAATTCTTTATCTCAACTTAAATATACATCTCAAAAGTCATTACACTAAATAATAATACCATTTAGCCAGTTGTCCGTGTGATGAATTTCACATGAATCTTCTGAGAGGTATGACGACAATCCTAGATCATCATACAGCATTGACATGGATAACGCATCAATGTTTCCCACTTCAAGCGCTCTGTTTGACATCCATTCTTGAATTGAAAATCCTTAAAACAAAACGTAAACTATAATGTAATAAATCGATAAGACCGTTTGTGAACTGAAAGTGATATCCACCCTCATCGCTCTTAAAGGTTTCGAAATACAACAAACATTCGATAGTTTAACTTCACAAATAAAGCAAGATATTTTCATGATTCTTCTGCACTTATAATCTAAATTTGGTATATAATGTGAATAAATTTCTTAAATAGATTTTATGTTTTAGACAAGAAAATGAAAAAAGAGAAACTAGAACTATCACTGAATGTGATGAAGACCCCCCCCCCCCCGAACATACTTCTGACACTGTATATAAAATTTATGAAATAGTTTATGCTTTAATTATTGAACCTGCACAACTTGAGGCTTCTGTGAAATATCATTAATTCTGACCAGGGGTTTTGGAGATTAAAAGCGCTCAAGATTTTACTATCTCAAGCCCGTGTGACTTTTGACCTAGTGACCCGAAACATGGACCATACACAACTAGGAAGTGTACTCATCACTTGTGCGAAGTATCATTAAATTCTGACCCGGGGTTTTGGAGATTTAGCATCCACAAGATTTTACTATGACAATGACCTTGGACCTAGAGACCCGAAAAATAGTCCATGCACAACTAGGCATTGTACTTATCCATTGTGTGAAGTATCATTAAATTCTGACAAGGGGTTTTGTCAGACAGACGGACAGACAGGCTGAATCCAGTATACCCCCCTTACACTTTGTGTTCTGGGGTATAATTATAATTCTTAGTTCTTGCATTTCGCACTACGTCATAAAGTCTCCCGAAAATGTTTTAAGCTTGAGATAAAAACAGTTTTTGAGTTGAAATCAAGGCAAGGTAGCATTACAAAGGGGATAATAAGAATGAAACAAAAGTTATGGTTCTAGCTTTTTTAAAAACACTGTGCTTGACACATATGCACAAAGTTTTACGTTTTTACGACAAAATATTAACTTTTAGAATAGCTAAACGGAACACTACGCGACATGACAACACACGTAATTCCATTATAGCCACATTGTCACAAATTGAATATGTAATGATGTTGTTCAGATTTTATCAAATATCATGCTTACTTTATCAAAGTGCACAATTACTACCTACATTATTTAGAAGTAATCTCTTATCATGAGCAACATATACGATATAGAAGCGCAAACTTAAAAAACATTTTTTCCATGTCTTTTGCATAGTATAGTACACACAATCAAGATACTAGTATTCTGTCGCTAAACGTTGAGGTCATTTGTCGTTTTGAAGAACACAATTCATACATAGTAAGTTTTGAAAGAATGAAATGTAGACTTTTTCGCAACCAATACACAATTATTCCTTATTTTAGAAAGAAAAAACAATTTTATTTTCTTTATCAAGAAAAACAATGAGTCTATTTCATACTCCTACTGCAACAGATATATGACTACAACACTTAATTTCACTACTGATGTTATTTATTAATATACAAATACAAGAAACTGTTTTGGTAATGGGTATACATTTAAAAATCTGACGTTGCAAACTTCCATTTTACGTCTTTCAAAAATCGTCTTTTTTTTTGTAGTTAATCGTCAGTAGTGGTAGATGTTACCTGGTATCTTGAAGCCCGTACTCGTGTCACATAAAGGTTTCTTCAGTTTGGTATTTGAAAATAACCTTATATTTTCATCACAGTCATCATTTGGATCAATGCAAACAGCAACTTCCAAAGAGAGTACCAATACTCCTTGATTATTTAAGTCATCTAACGTAAATCTATGAAAATATTATCAAGGTATTACATGTTTATTGCTTAACATTCATTTCTTGTTTACAATAAAGTTCCGACATTAAACACAGATTCTTCTTAATCACAGAAGAAACGATATGCTTGTTACCACTTAAAAAGGATTTGTTCTGTATTACTTGTTACGAATATTCAACATGCCGAATAATAAAATTGTTAAAAAAACGGATGTTCAAACAAAACTGAAGCATATTAAATCCCAGTCATTATAAACATTGTACCTCATTTTGAATACACCCTGTAGGCTGATGGTTTTTTCGGTCCTCCAATCGAAGTTGAGGAGATCAACAGTATATTTGAGCTTTTCTATTTCAATTTCAAGTTTGTTTGTGCATGTATGGACAACAAAACTTGTATGGATACTTCTTTTCAACAGTTCTACATTGACACAACATTCAATTGCTGTACACTCAGTTGGAATCCGACAGGCAGTTGAATCAGGCAGTGTTGGCATTTGTATTGCATGAGGACATTCTGTAACAAATAAAAGGTTTAGATATCTATCATGATTGTAAATGTATCATCTTCCTGCATGTCGGCGACGTAGGAATATTTTCACGTAATAAGTCAATGAAATAACATATCTTTAGAAAAGATGGATGCTGTCCGAAGTATCCAAAAATACATCTAAGCAAAGGTGTAAGATAAAAAATTACAAATATTACACTTCGCCGAAATTAAATAGCTTATATTTCTATTAATAGCAACGTAAAACAATGTATCTTTGACCTGGTACTTAATGTGTTCTAACTTTGCTTTCGAACTAATCGAACACTATATACATTTCCTTAGTATGTTCTGTCTTTGTCTGCAGTTCGAATATTTTTTTCCGTAGATCATAGGTAATGCCACAGAAATATAATGTACTTTGATTGGTAATTTAAGCGGAAGCTAGAAGAAATACAGATCTTTCATTTAATACCTTGTATCGTTGTTCAAAATATTAACTAGATGCAAAGAATATGTTTTGACTTATGTCAACACAAATAATAAAATAGTAAAGAGAAATAACTAAAAAGAGATCTATAGTGGCCATATATCGCTGACCTAAGTCTCTAAGGTGTTCATCAGTGTTTTGTATTATTTGAGTCCTAAATTTTAACAAAACGAGGCCTAGTTTCGCACCTGACCCAAGGTTTATCAAAACAAACATTCTGTCTTACTTTCAAGACAATTCGGTTCGGAATGTGTATTTTACAATTTCTACGGTTTGACTGAGTGACCTAGTTTTTGACTCTATGTCACCCAATTACAAACCTGACCTAGAGTTTATCATATTCAACATTTCAACAACTTTCAGTATGATTGAGTGTAATTTCTACTATTTGACCTGGTTTTTGATCCCACGTATTCCAGTTTCGTACTTGACCTAGAATTAATTAAACAGTCACTCCGACTGAATTAAAAGATGATTGGTTGCAAAATGTTTGTTCTAGTGTGTTCACAACGTTTTTTTACTTTCTTACCAGTGATCTAGTTTTTGACCCCATGTGACTCAGTTAAGAACTTAGCCTAGAGTTCATCAAGACTACCATTCATTGCCATGATTGAATGCAAAATGTGACTTCTTGAGTGTTAAAAAGGTGCTTCTATGATTTGACATGGTAACCTTGTTTTGACCTTACGTGGCCAAGTTTAAAATTGACTTAGAGTACATCAGCACATGTAAACTGACTAGTTTTATTAAGTTTATCAAGACATCATTCTTATCAAGTTTCAAACTTGACCTAGATTTCTTCAAATTATACATTCTGACTTATTATAAGATAATTGGTAATAAAATGTGGATTATTTAGGTGTTTCTATGATTTGATCGAGTGACCAAGCTTTTCATCCCATACGACCCATTTTAACAGTTGACCTAGAGGTCATAGAGGATAACATTCTGGGCAATTGTTATGCTGATTGGGGATCACATGTTAGCTTTATTGTGTGTACGATGTTTTTCTACAATTTGATTTGTTGACCTAGTTTTTGAGCCCGCGAAAGCAGTTTCAAGCTTGGCCTAGCTATTATCAAGACAAACATTCTGCTAAACTTTTATGATGACTTGATTTTAGAATGTGGCCTGTAGAGTGTACACAACGTAAATAAGGAACGCCTGACGGTAGACAGACGATAAATATAGTGCGATTACAATAGCTCGCCTTTGAGCATTTTGTTCTCAGGTGAACTAAAACTGGGGCGATTCATTTTAACTTAATTTTCTCAATCACAAATTGAATTCAAAAGATTATGTTACATTTATGTCCATCAATGGTTGCTGAGATATATCAATTGGACATATCTTTTTTAAAAATTTGATTTCTTAGTAATTGCAGGCACACACAAGAACAAGAATGACAACCCAACTGGATTTAAAAGGGTGACTCGAAAAAACAATATCTTGCAGTGACCATGGAACATATTAACACTTATGTTTTTTTGCAATAATAGTAAGCGCATGGCATTTTGCACTGCTTAGATTCCTTTTCCTGTTTGCATCCGGTAAATGAAAATAACTCTTGTGTTTGTATAGCGACATATAATGAGATATTTATTTACCATTTTCCCATCCGTTTATGGTATTATTGAAGTTAGCACCACCAAAATTACACTGATCATCAAAGTATGGTGAAAGATTCAGTTCATCAGCTAATATTTCTGTATATCTAGCATCTAGATCACTGCCATAGGGTAAGTTCATAGAATTATACCATTCTTCAAGCTTAAAATCTGAAATGAATTTTCGTCACGTTAAATCTTATATCCAAAATCTTAAGAATAATACTAAAACGGGAATGTTTGACTATTTTTCTGAAAGCATTTGAGCAGACTTAAGAAAAGTGTATGTTCTAATCTAAATTAGCTTTTATACCAAAAGGTAAAGGAGATATCTCCAGAAACTTTTATTTCAATCTCGCAAATTCAGATTGTACTCTGAAAGGAAACATCAGGGACATTATAAAGATAATAACTCACCAGGATTATAAAAATCCACATTCCAGTCACATGGTCCTTTAGGTAATAAAGCTCTTTCCAAGACCCTGACATCTGTTTGACATGGTGAATTTGCTTCCATACACACACTGATATTCAAACTGACTAGATATTTACCTTCTCCGCCAAGATTATAAATAGATGCGCTGAAAATGAAAAACCGTCAGCAATAAAGCAGTGAAAATAACTCGTAACATGCGATTATTTCATTAAAAGAAGTTTTATGTAAGTGTTGTTAGTTTGTTGTTAACATAATTAATCTGAAATATATGATTTCATTTTTTTCATCAGTCAAACTAGCATGATACAATTAGATAACAGGCAACACTTATACCACTAGAAGTATATATTTTCATATTTCAAGAAATAACAGTAAAGCTTTTTTTAATTTTCAGTTAAAATCTATGTTTTCAATAACTAGGTCTAGCTACTAAACTTCAATTGCGTTGCAAAGAAGTAAATAAGTTAAATTTTAAGTTAACACACTTACTGGAAATGATTATATTTTGACTTAAATATGACTTATATACATTAGCTTATATTCTTTATTCACAAACCTCATTCGAATAACTCCAAAAAGCCAAAGTTGCTCTATAGATCCCCAGGGGTAATTAAATAAATGTTTCGTGTAACCATAATTTTCAATCATTAAGGCAACTTCATATGCACATGAATTGATATCCATATTAATTTGCACTGTACGGTTGAGTACTTCTATAGCTAAGCAGCATTCGATAGATGTGCAAGTGCTGTCGATGTGACAATGCATATTGTTTGGCAAATCCAATGTGTCCGTTTGAAAATGACAATCTGGAATCAAGAAACTGATATAAATAAAAATTATCAGCTTGATTTAAACAAATCTGTAAACCAATTCAGTTTTCACAGTTTACATGCCGGTGAACTACAGCTTTAATTGTTCTATCACTTGCTACATTTTTAACATGAATTTTGAACATTATTCTATGTGTAGGTGTTGTTCTGATGATCAAAAAATAAGGACGCGTCTAGTTTTCTATAGCCAACATTCAAACTCTTTATTTGATTAATGTTAGAAATAATATGATGTTTTATCATTCAATGATTTTTATTAAATCCATCAATACTGCCAAATATACCGAGTCAATGATTTTAGAAAACTACTTAAATGAAAACGATCTTTCATCATTAAAGTCATATACTCTTAGAGTCTTAATAATAATGGACCTGCATATTTAAGTAAAATTCATCACATGGTCTATATTGTCTATCACGTCAAAAACAAACGCAGTTTACTCACTGCATATAACATATTTGAAACTTGATATATTTCACATCACGATATATTATAACATTAAATAGTGTGTATACTGGCCTATGAGCCATATTATCCTCGCCCTTTTGTAGAACGTATGGTCTTTAATATCTTTGGTACAAAGAAGTAAGTAAAGTGTTTGTTCATTGTAGTGTCACCCCTACTTAAAGTTTATATCCCTACGAGCATGTTACAATGCGAGTTTTGGGATGTACTATTAGTTTTAGAAACATTTTGTTAAACGTTTCTATATAGAATATTTAAGAAAAGCGCTACACCCACTTAAGGGGCCTCATTTCTATAAAATTGTATGGGGTGGATATAAGATTGAGTGGTTATTTGATTATTTGACCCAATTACAATTACATTTTATAACCGGTTTCAAAAACATATAATTTGTATGTTGAATATAGAAGAAAATAACAACTGAAGGGCAATAACTCTCAAGATACTAATCAAATATTGGCGAAAGTTGTGTGTGTACCGCGGCATTATGCTATTGTACACTTATTTTAAGTTTCATGAATTTCTATCCATTGGTTCTGAGTTATGACTCAGGACAGACGGACGGACAGACAGACCATGCAAAAACAATATCCCTCCACCTTTTGCGGGGGATAATAAATTTTGTTTCTGGCCCAAAAACCACTGAATCAATATACATTACTTAGACTATTGATTGAAATGACTTTGCAATTAAAACAAACAAAACGAAAAACAAACGTATAGGAAAACACCTTTTCTGAGAACTGAGACCTTGCATTTGACCGAAGCTTCATGCAGTAGTAACACAAATAGCTACAAGCCGTGTTGATCAAGTTTCACCAAACGTGATCAATCATTTAATGACAGTTCAGAACAAACTCTATGCGTGATTCAAAGCTATCATGAACTTGTCTATAGCGACAAGCGAACTAGATATTCACTAGTTTTCAATGAAATCAATTTCCAGTTCAGGCCAAATTAAACTGACAGTGACCAAAGTAACACCTGTAGTCAGGTCTGTATGGACAGCTAGGAATGGTGCTAGTCAATGTCATTAACAACAAAACAGTAACGCGATATTAATGAAATGCACATTCAGTTTACTATATCTTACCGATCTCTTCTGTAAAGTCTTACATTTGTATTAAAATATGCATGGACAAAAGGAAAAACTTTTTTATTTCATATAAGAAATTTCAATATGTACGTATTTGCGTTTCTATTTTTCTATTGTTTAAACTCAATAAAATAATTCTTGTGAAAAAGAACTGAAGTGGCACGCTATGGATACAAACACAAATACACATTTTACTTAAGTTTCGTCGCATGTCGTTTATTTAGTCTGGATTAATTTGACATGGAGATACAAAGTGTTATAACTTGTGTATAGTCCTTTTCTCATATTTTCATTTATTACTTGTCCTTGTAATAATGCATTTATCATGCTGTTTGTAAGAACACGTTTTAAATGATCAATGAAAAGTAAAAGGTAAGTAAAGTGTTTGTTTATTGTAGTATCACCCCTACTTAAAGGGCCTATCATTTCTTACTTATGATACACCATCTTTCTAAGTACATTCATCTCCCGAATCCAATCCCTTTAATAACAGGCATCCAGCAATTAGGCATATGATGACCATTATTGAACTAGCTTGTGGCTCACCGACCAGCCATATCGGAACGAACTCCTTCTGGGATTCGAACATTCGACCTTCAGCTCCCAAGGTAGATGCCAAAATCACTATACCAAGGGAGACGGAAAAGTGTTACAAATTTATAAAACATTCGTTAAGTAACAATATTTATTGTCTTGAACCTAACCTGAGGTCCACTTTCCAACATTTGCGGTGTCTAACACACAGGAATCCTTCCTCGTAAATGGAGACAGGTTTAAGTGTTCTAGCAATTTAGATGAGTAGTAGTTGTCCAAAACAAGCCCATGCTTTAGATTTTCATCAGAATACCATTGCTGAAGGGAGAAACCTGAAAATATGTAATGTATATAGGAAGAAATTAATTTCAAGTGAAACAAACTACAAACGCTTTGACATATGGTAATATAGTTCGATGTGTATTTGATAATTGTTTGATATGTTTGAGATTCTGTCGTTCTAAAGAAACGTCACAGAAATTGGAATGTGAACAGATACCACTTATTCATCGTAATCGTATCTGTTTCATGTGTATTCTGTGTCTCTGTAGTTGCATTGTTATGTGTCTTGATTCAAGAACAGGTCGTCCAGTCCCGGGCCATTACATCTTTATCACTGTCTTGTCAAGCTTGACACCAGTTTGTCTCTGTGATACACATTACTTAAAACAAGCAAAAGCAGAGCTCTCATCGATTACTTGTATGTGTCAGTCCCTCGAATGGGTTACATGTACACATGAGACCCACATTTCTGGTCAAGTAGTTGTTCTATGGAGAAGTCAAATTAATATCTTGTTACGATCGTAGAACACTTTATTTCGTTAGACTGGAAAAATGTTTTGCTACATTTTTTTTCTAATGTGATTGTTTCATGATAATAATTATTTAATCTTAAAAACTAAATGTTATGTAGAGCTTCAAAGAATAGATGAAAACATGCTCGAACAAAGTAAACAACTATCACAGCTCATTTTTGTCAAATGTAATTACCCGGATCCACGAAGCCTCTATTCCAACTACACAGCAACTTTGGCACTAAAACTTTGTCAAGCAAGGTAACTTGAGTCATACATGCTGTCGATGTTTCATAGCATACACTTAAATATGCACTAACTAGATACTTCTTCTCGTTCTTTAAATCCGAGATTGAAAAACTGAAAAAATGAGATTAAATGCTTCAATTTCGATCATTGCAGAAAGTGAAGTCTGCCCATAAGATTTTTGTCTCTTAATATCTTTATCATTCTACATGCAAAACACTGTACCGTTACATGTAAAGAGTATCATATATACTCTGAAATACTTTATGATAACATAGAAATAGAATAACAAATTCCAAAACTAACACAACAGTGTCTATTTTGAAATAGATTGATGTTACTGTGCTCACATGAATTTCATATGCATTTTTCCTGCAAATTTTCACGAGTATTGATAACATAATAACGCTACGTCTCACTTATATTAAAGGTCCAATACTAAGGAAAGTGAAATTCAAATATACTTTAAAAAACACAGAAATCAATTATTTTTGATAAAAAATGAAAGTTGGTATGTAGAAATTCTAAATAAACCACAGTACATGTACACTTATTTTTCTATGCATTATGAATAAAGTTAAAAAGACCTGGGTAGTCATTTTGTCAAATCCCTGAAATTTCAATATAATACATATACTTTTCTTCGTGTTCCAAACACTTTCTGTAAATTTTAACCTGCCAATCTTCATTGTATAGTGTCTTGCATATGGTAATGTACGTGCCATTGAAATTACTGTCACTTAATTTTTGCTTAGAAGTGGACCTTTAATTAAGCTGTTTACTTATCTCGATCAAAGCTTTGTTCTTAAACGTTGATGAATAATAATGTGCTAACTACAGCCTGTTATTGAATTTAGAAGTTAGATTTGAAATATAATTCACAAAATAACGTTTTTACTCAAGTCTTATGATCCCTCCGAAGTTAAGTTGTAGCTCTTCACCTAAAAGACATGTAAAAACAAAATGAACAATTCTATACGGTAAAAACATAAAATGGCGTTAAACGTATGAAAAAATGTTTGTTCATGAGGTCAATATGATATTAATCATTTTAGTATTTTTTGTCTGATACATGTAACTAGTCAGAAAACTGGTATTATCATTCTCATCAGGTAGAAATAAATTAGTATGCAACATCAGGCAAAATAGGTAATTTGCACTTATTTGTTTGTGTGAATGTGTACACATGACACATCTTTGAAAAAGGGACATCCAATTTGTTGAGATCAATGAATTATGCTCTTTGAAGTTAGAAGCAGAAAGTCTTTCCTATTGCAAAGAGTCGTCATACTTCATATTTCATGTACAACTTGACAATAAAACTTATAATAGAAAGCAACACAATGTTTGAATAGGCCTGTTGTGGGTTGCATATTTCATCTACCGTATGGATTGTAAGACAGTGATTTTTTTCTAAAACAGAACATACCAAACCCATAATCGAAGAAGCTTCTTTTGATTGAATAGTTCTCAATATTGACTTTGATAAAGTAATTGCAGGTGTCAATCTCAAGACCAACCCTGAAGTGTCTATTCAGTGTATTTTCTGTCAGACAGCATTCTATTTTCGAGCATGTGCTTGGTATCAAACACGCTAATCCTGTCGGCAAAGGCACGAGCGTTGATATACTTGAACAATCTAAAATTAGAAGCATTACCTGTTTGACTGTTGCATTATTTATAAATGATTTAAATCAATTAAGCAATTAAAAGCCTTAACATCATTACAACAATTTTGTCAATAAACAATTAACGTTACGGTACGTATAATGATTACGAATGCCTCATTGTTAGTGTCTATAGTAGGATTTTGACACATATTGAAAATTATGACCTGTTATAGAATATATACATATGAAAGTGCTGTCACGGCTAAATGCATAACATCTAACTATAGCTTTATAAATTTCTTTAAATACTCAAAGTTAACTTGTTTAAACATTCGTTAATTTAATTAACTGAGATATTATTACACCGACATTCGTTAATGTTTAAGGAAATGCAACGCTCCTATTACAAAACTGTATGACACTAAAAACGTAAGAAAGTTGCAGTTACTGTAGTTTTCAAAAGAGAAAAATCTGTCATATCAAAACTTTATATAAAACTGTAACATACGACAGTACTTCACAAAACGTACCATTTTCCCATCCGTTCATCAGATTAGTCTGGTTGAAATTGCATGACGTTGGGTTTAAATACGGCGCTACACCAAGTTCGTCTAGCAGAAAATCGGAGAAGGGACTTTCAAGTGGATTGTCCGTTGCTAATTTATTGTTGTACATCCATTCAAGCAGTGAAAAATCTGGTATATTATTTAAAGATATATATTATAGTTAACAAAACAAGACATTAAACTAAATCTTTATTTAAGTTAGATAAAACGTTACATTTTGTATCATGTAATGTATAAAAACAATCAAATTATTCGCGATTAAGCAAACTCCCTGAAACAGGACTACTTGATATAAGGCCGGAACATGCCCCTTAAGCACTACACTTCCTCAAATTATTCTTGATATGTGCACCAAATGTATTACATGGCAAACCTAAGGATTTGAACCTACACGGTACGGAACCATCGCCATCTCCCACCACAACAGTTTGGTTTAATCAACTTATCTCTTATATGTCTTGAAATATGCTCTGGACAAACAACATTTAAAGACACCGATTTATTTAATGCTAACTAATGAAATACTGTGTTATACATGTATCAGTGAAATATATAGAGTTCATATCAGTCACAGTGTGGGTGATATAGGTCTGCCGGAACTACTTCTTAAGTAGTGCATATACATAATTTTACTTTTTTTTTTATATTTAGCATAAAATAAAAAGAAAATGGAAAATGGGTTTGTTTAGAGTGGATATGGAATATATCTCAACTAAAAGAGACACAATTTTCGCATATTAACTCGCGCTTCGCGCTCGTGACAATATTACAATTGTATCACTTCTCGGTGAGATATATTCCATATCCTCACAAAACAAACAAGTATCCTCTATTTATCAAAAGAAGGAAAAGTATGTGCATAATGTGCATTGTATGGTATATATGGAATTAAAATGCAGTTCCATGCACAAAGTATCTAAGTCTGTAAAAGCTGGTAAATCATTTGTCAAAGATGATATAAGTCTTGATTGAATTAAATAATCTATTACCAAAGCAAAAATCGTTGCATTAAAAGCTGTGACGGAAAAATAGTAGTCAGTGAAAGATATAGCTAAAATACATTACTTATTATGTATCCCTGAATTTAGGAAAATTACCAAAAAACATTTTCTTGTTAAAAAGTGTTTAATCTTGGATTATATGTTTTTATATAAGAGAAGGATATAGAAGATGCTGTATATTATTATCATGAATTTAAATGGATCGTTTGTTCGAATGCCTTTTTCATCATTGGGTTCTTCTATGAAACTTTGTTCTAAAGAAAAGAACGATCAGATGCACATCTAAGGCATGATTACGTGCTGTATCACTCATGGGATGTTTCTTTGCGTTTGGAAATGTGCATATTGTAAATTACCTAACGTTCTCTCCTTATCTTAACTCATGCGACTTCGTTTTGTTTCAAAAGCTTTTGAAAATGTCTTTTTGGTAAGAAATGTAAGTCACAAGATCATTTGGTTACCATGTATACCAGCAAATCTTAAGATACCAAAGAGAGACTACCTGGCAACATTTCACAACTCATCGAGAGGGCGCAAAATGTGTTCCGGTAGAGAAGCTTCACAAAAAAACTATATATTTATTTTGCGCAGTAATTTAGAAACCTTCGACAAAACGTTTTGCAAATCCTTTACGATCCTTATTTTCTTTATATACATTTTAAGTGAAATCTCTTCACTACATGTTGTTTCTGGCAATTAAATAAATTGAAAGATCATAATGACAAAGGGTCGGACTAGTGAACGAACGGAAGGACAAAACTGAGACAATTTACTCAATCATGGAAGCAAGTCATAGTTATATTGAAAAACGTTAATACAGTTTACAAGTATAATGCGGTTAATAAGGTTAATATAAGGTCAAATGGAAATATTATTTACTTTTTCTGTCTATAAACTTCGAAATAAATGCAGTGATATGGTCAAACGCTAAATAAATGAACTGACAATAGTACATTTTACTATAAATTATGCAAAAATGAAACGCGATACACGTAGATAAATATGGAAAACTTCATTAAAACTTGTCTGTTGTCAGACTTTCAATTCACTTTCTGAGGTTCTTGTATAAATATTGTTATGAATATTGACAAGTTTATATACATTTAAATTATTATGTTTCTCGATAAATATTTAAATACAAAAATATAAATTAGAATCCGGTATGAATTTCTTTATATTTCACATACATTTGCTGCTGCCTATCAATTTTCCTACACACTGTGTAATCAAAATGTTTTTTATCATACCGCTGATTGGAAAGACGTCTTTGACAGACATATCACAGATTCGCCTTGAAAATCTGGCTTTGTTGAATATTTGTTTGTCGATGTAGCAATCCTTTCCATGTTCGAGACAAGCTTTTGCTTCCAGGTTCAAAACAAATGCATTTTGTCCTTTTAAATCCTCAATGACAAAGCTACAAATAATTGAATGGAATTGACCTAGTTTTTAATAAACAAAGCTGTAATGAAGAGATTATCAAACACTATAAAAACTGCGATTGCATACCGAATTGTCATACATTTAAATTTTAAACTTTTAATTGATCGGAGTATGAAATTCATTATTATGATCTCTTCAGCACGCTACGTGTAATGAATGAGATGATTCATTACGAAGTAAGAATGCTATGTAATACGATGTAAATAAAGTAAGTTAAGATAGAATTTACTCACGGTCGTGTCACACCAATTATACACTTTAATATTACTAAGCATTGGTTATTACCTTATTCTGATTATCCCTTTAAGGAAAACATCATGTTGTTTATTCCATTCAAAATTAAGAAGAGACAGCTCCACTTGAAAT
>JAUMHA010215489.1:0-26178 GCA_032359765.1 Saxidomus gigantea | reverse complement strand
CAACAGACCAACAGTTTTTGCAACAAAAGAGCACAAAATGGACAACAGATAACAGTCTTTGCAGCAAAAGAGCACACAATGGACATCAGACAAACATTTTTGCAGCAAAACAGACCAAAATGGACAACAGACCAACAGTTTTTGCAACAAAAGAGCACAAAATGGACAACAGATAACAGTCTTTGCAGCAAAAGAGCACACGATGGACAACAGACAAACAGTCTTCGCAGCAAAGAAGTCCAAAATGGACAACAGACAACAGTTTTTGCAGAAAAAGAGCACACAATGGACAACAGATAACAGTCTTTGCAGCAAAAGAGCACATGATGGACAACAGAAAACAGTCTTTGCAGCAAAAGAGCACACAATGGACAACAGACATACAGTTTTTGCAGCAAAAGAGCACACAATGGACAACAGACAATCAGTCTTTGCAGCAAAAGAGCACACAATGGATAACAGACAAACAGTTTTTGCAGCAAAAGAGCACACAATGGACAACAGTCTTTTCAGTAAAAGAGCACACAATGGACAACTATAATCTTTGCAGCAAATTAGTGCGTACAAGGACTGTCTGTATGCTTCTTTACAGTCCCTGCCTCTAAATTGATTTTAATACAGCTGTCACCGTAACATCAATCTGTGAATATTTCTTGGAGCTACCTCCAGAGATTGGCCGTTTCTTTCAGCTAATGTGATTGCAGAATCTCCAGATGGGATTCCAAGGTAGCAAACTTGTCATTTAATCCTGTTTTAATGGCAAAAATGAGACTTTTATCTAAATCCAGCAGAAACTGTCAGGCACCAATTACCAGGTTCTGGCACATTCTTGACATACAATCGATGGAAGAAAAGAGACAATAGATGGAGAAAACAAATTAACAATTTAAGTGAGAGGAAAATGAAGCCTTCATTTCACTTTAACATTTGGGTTTTTTTTCGTATAGAACTTTATATGTGTTCGTTGATTGTAACTGACACTCCTGTATTTGAAAAGCTTTTAACCACTATTCAGTTGCAATTCAACCTCATAATGCAGAAAGCCTAGAAATACCACACCAGCCTGCTATTATCAATATAAATTGTCTAATAATTGATAGCTGAAATGTAAGTTTAGTTGTAATTAAAATGAACATAAAACATAGTAACTGAGTTAATAAAGCATCACAATTTTAAAACTGCTGACTGGTAATAATCTTTACATATGACAGCCTGAAAAACTAAACTCTTTCAATTCCCGTTATATCAAGCCGCTCCCACTCTATCAGCCTTACAGGTGTGATCCTTAATAGCTTTCATAGGAACCCAATAAACGAGCCCAAAGGATGTATGACCTTGACCTTAAAGGTGATGGGTGTTGTACATGATGGGTGTTGCACACAACACACCTGCTGAGAATGCTCTACAATTCTGTGATGGAAATTCAGTTTGATGGAAATTCTGTTAATGTCTTAAAAATGACTGAATAACCGCAATCTGCAACTTAGTTCCTATTCATTGTATAATTGTCAATCCTGTTACAGAACGACCATAAAACTTGCTTTATATAATATTCTGCAGAAATAGCAGTAATTTACCACTAATACCTTGTAACCACACTTAACTCCCGGCTGCAAGTCTTATATTGATTGCAGCTGATATTATGTCCTTTAATTACTGGTATATCAGTTATCTATAACACACCTACAAGACAAGTAATCTTAGAACACCTACAGGAATGGTATTGATTCAGCCACTAAATAACAGCTGCATGCCTCGAAATAAAATGTTCTGTGAGCTGATTGCTTGAACAGCGTTGTTACATGCCATTTTTTTACCAAATCCTTGCAGCATTTGACTGGAACAGAGTCCCCCCCCCCCACCCCCTCAAATCACTGAGCATGTGAAAATTGAAAATATAAGGTGACAGCATACAAACAATTACTTTAAATATAGCGTAAATTTTAATTGACTTTCAGAAAATCAAAAGACTTCATGAAATAAGCCTTCTTAAAATAGACTTCCATTTACGTTTTGATCACTACCATTAACTGATTTCACAGGGGGGTGCTTATTGCATTAAAAATATAACGGACCGATTATTAAACAGTGTAACATTGTCTCTTAAATTTATACAATAGCTAACATTTGAACTTTTCAAAATCCTTTGAGCTGTTCTGGAGACCCGATCTAAGCAGGCTCAAAATACACTTTGATTCCAAACTGTGACCTTGACCTAGAAGTCAGCTGTAAGAAATGTTTATCTAAAAAGACTTGAAGAGAAAAAACACCTCTCAATCTCAACAGACTTTTATAAGTCTAACCTTGACCGAGAGCTGACTGAAACAATGGCTCATTTATATAATCACATCATGCACATAATGCCTCTATTATGATGAATACGGATAATTGTTATATACAGTCTAGGTAAAAGAACAGAGCTGAAAGTTTTGTTCCCAACATAGAAACAATATGTCTAACAGGAAACATGATTAACCCTTACCTTGAGAAATGTCTATAATGGACTAGTCCAGCTTTTGATTTGGACAGAACCATAAGTTCTTCAAAGGGGTTCTCAATGTTATGTAACTTACTAGACAGTGAAGAGTGCATAACATGATCAAAATGTATCAATCTGCAGGCTGATCATGATCTGCAATGGTTGCAATGGAAGAATCATTTGCCAAGGTCAAGATCAAGGTCAAAGGTCAACCTCAGATACATATGTCATATACAAGTGTTAAGGGAAGGTAAAATGGAATAAACAACTTGTAAATACTAACTTTCATACATTTAGAATATAACAAAAACCTATCATTCAAAGTTTAAACAATGATACATTTTCTTTTTGTCCCATAAATAAAATAATCAAAAGGCCTCTTTCCAATATGTCACAATTTCTTTTTTATGACCTCATGTAATATCATTTACCATTGTGACCCATATTTTCTGAAAAACCTGGGGCAAAGTGGCTGATAAATGTCAGGGAAAAGAAATTATTTTGAAATCAACAAAAATAATTGTGGGAATATGTACTGTAAGTGCCCTATCAGACTTTTTTTTTCTCTCTCAAGAAGGAGGTCTTATCTGTCAGCAAGTTACTGATGGGCCATGTAAAAGCAATATGCTTTTTTGATAAAAAAAATCCAACATATATATACCGCAATACCGTATTACTTTTTAAAAATGAGCCTTGTTAATATTTATATACTAATATAAGCATGGGATTCCTAAATATCAACCAAATGATCTGACAGCTTTATTCATATCATCCAATGAAAATGCTGATACATCTCTGTTTATTGCTCACAGAAGCTTTCAGTTTGGATTATGCTTTAACAGCTAATGAATTCACAAAAGAATTAGCAAAGTACAATTTTAATACTGTTCAGATAGTAATACAGTAAACTCCGTATATAACGACTCCAGATTTTGCGAAATTCCAGACATTTGGAACAAATTTTCTTGGCCCAATTTTTTTCCCTCTTCATTTTATATAAACTTTTTTTATGGATATAACCTACTCCTGACATAGAAACAAATTTAAACGGTACCAAGGAGTTCGTTATATATACAGAGTCTACCGTATCATGGTAAAACTTGAAGTAATCCATGATTGATTACCTAAAAATTCCTGATCTTTTTTAATAAACAATTTATCAAGGCTATATGGTTATGGTGTTAATTAAGGGCCTTAAAATTGGATTGACTTTGCAATTCAGCATAACTTCTAATTTGCTGTTCTGCAAATAGCCTATCAACGTGTGAAAGCATTTTTAGAGAGAATACAGTAACAGGTTCTTTTCTACAGGTTCCAATATATCTTTAAAACAAAGAGCATACTGTTTTTGAAGTGCTAAAATTAGTATTAAACAGTCATGAATAAGAGATATATATTTACATATCCGACAATTATGCAAATTTTAAATTATGATTATAAAAGATTCAACTAAGTCAGTATGAAATGCCGATTTTACAAGGAAATAACTCTCACATTGTCATCCTCAGATGTACTGCATCTTACATAACTGCAATAAAGAATTCATTAACCCACAAAGCAGGAATCGATGGATTGTTAGCATGTAATATCTACAATATCAAAGACATTATACTGTGTAAAAGCCTCCCTACATTAGATCCTTTCATCTACAACATCAAGGTATATATTGATACATTGTCTGATAATTGCCATAGTCTGTGACCTGTCTAGAAATGGATTTTTGTTGTTTCATGGTGTTTTCTTGTTTTAATGTCTATTTCGTTTTCTGTGTCTAATATTAATTCTCTCTGTCCAGTCTGGAGTCATCTACTTCATATTAATGGCTGTAAAGTTCATATGAAGCTTAGATGCTATTTTCTATTTAAATGACAGTTATTCTAAGGAAGAATATAAAATGCATGTATGTATACAATACAAGAAAATGGACTTTTAAAATGAAATAAATTACAAATAATTTATACTGGACAGACTTGAAAAAGGGAGGTAATCCCAAAAACTTACTGTTTGACAAATAGAAGTCAAGTAAATATCTAAAACTGATTCAAACCATACATAAAACAATATCTTTCAGAAGAAATTTTAATGAAATAATTCTTTTGAAATGGCCACATTGCTCATTTTAAATTTTTTCTGCTTGTTAATTGTTTATAACTAATATGAATGTCAGGTTGTAAATTGCTTACATGTAATGTAACCTAAAAACTTAATTTACGCAGGAAAATATACAATAACCCTACATATATGGTAATTTGAAGCATGTTCATGCATTTTAATATCAAGTCTCATGATTTACTGAATAAAGAACCTGAATGCTGGCCCTAAGATGACCTCTGTATGACAAAAGGGGACACTTGAATATAAATGACAAAGTCTCCACTGGAACACAGGTCATCTGGTAACAGATGTGACATTGCAATTAACACACTGTTCCCTGAGTCTAATACTGGAATTTCCAACTGACCTTTTTTTACACATTTTAGATACATAATTACTGAAAGAATATGATTGAGAATGCTTTAATTCTAAATTGATTTATCTATTTTTATGTGTGACTTCTTGTGTATGTAAGTCAACATCAAACTTACTAATTGTAGACTTAAAATTACAGCATAACTAATAAATATTACAGTCTTAGATCTTGTTCGAAGGAACCAACTGGAAATTTTAAAGAATGAATCTTAAATAACTGGGAATTGATTAATCGATTCTTTCTGAATCTCGAATATAAACATATACCACTAAAAAGTTGTGGTGTTCCGGTACTGTGTCTCACTTTCAAAATCTACTATAACTCTTTGTCATAGTTCAAGTACTTTTCCGGGATTTGTTTTTCTTAAAGTTTTCAAATTCAACGACTTTTCAAGTAGTAAAATACATCAAAACATTAAAAAACTTTTCAAGGCTTGTGCAAACATTTATATATAACACCAGTATACACAGTAACAATGATATTTTAGAAGATTTAGTACTTTAAGAATAAATTTTACGTATTTTAAATAGTAATGGGTGACATTATTATAAAAGTCACTTGTTTTATTTCCACTTCGAGTACAAATGTATGCTTTGATTGTCATAACTAGAAGTGAGGCTAATATGTGATTCCACCTAGAACTACACTTTCCTTCATTAAAAGAAGCTGCGAGGGCATGCCATGCAGTTCCAATAATTTGTAGAAATAGCTAACTTGGTACAGATGGTGGAGCGGAAACAAACAAGTTGTTTGTTTTTTCTGCTGGTATATAATACTGATTAACCTTTCATAATATGTACTAAACATGATGAGATTAATATGTTATACTGCATCGGTCAAGAGACAAATAACAATGTAATATACCTTAGGCAGGCCACAATCTATACATTTCATCATCTAATGTATATTCCCAGGCCACTTAGGCCCTGTTGTTAAAAAGACAGCCATTGGGTGTATTTTTTACAAATCAAAATATTTTTTTGTAAAATTCAGGTACTTGATAACATTCCAGACAATTTACTCTTAAACACCAGCTGTTTCCTTAGTCTAAGGTTTTGAGCAGTGTTGAAGTCTAAGGCAGGGTTTGTAAAGATCCTGGTCGGATTAATCTGTACAGATTCAAACATGCAACCTCTGGGTTAGGAATCCCAGGATCTTATAATCACCCCTATACCAACTCTAATTGCACCTATTTTCACATCTTGTAAAAAAATTTAGGTGATGTCCATGTTCACATAATAACTGTGTTATGATATTCAATTAAGATTCTGGTGAAATTTTTCTGAAAAGGGACACTTGTAACTTAAAACAATTTGCAACTTCCCCTGCTGAATTAAGCATGAAGAAAAGAACATGAAATCATATCTGACATTCTTACACAATCACAGTAGCTGACTTGGGATTTGCAAGAAAACCACAGAACACTTTCCTGGTTGACTAATTTCACATGACTCTGCAAGAAAATTGGCAAACAACTGAAAGAACAAAATCCCTTAAAGTACAGAACCCACATTTGTATTAATGAATAGGAACGGCGAGATATGCCATGATTTGTTTTACCATACCGGCATAGCCATGTAAATTTACATTTATTATGCATGCACTTCAATAAAATGACATGTACATTGTAATTTCAATAGGGAAATAATAAATCAGTTTTGATAACAAGGTTATACCGCATATTTTCATTTGAAAACATAAACGGATTTACCTAACCAACTTATTACCTGCGACAATTTAGTATTAAACCCGCCTATTTTGTCTAAGCTAAACTTATTTCAAGTTTCCCCACATTACATAACAACTTAATTTAACCACAAAAATGACAAAATGTTTTAAATATCACAAAGGATATGGTAAAATGTTTTGGGGAGGATACAATAATAAAAGCTTACTTTGTCCAAATCCGTGTTGCCTTCTCTTTGATCTTCGTAAAGACGAACGGGCAAACGTCACCCTCTCACCCAGCGGGGTTGCCATTTGTCAACTGATTTTCTCAGTGTTAAATCTACAGTAATATGTCACAATACGTCATTATCTCCAAAGGAGACTGAAAAATCCTTTCAACCATGCAGAAAATTAATCACGTTTTGTAAAGGAAGAGTAAATTGATAAACATATCACAGCGACATTGCAGTTAAACAACACCACAAAAACATTAATTCCTATTCTCGAAAAACAAATATAGTTTTATCCATTACTGTCAACGCTGATGATGAATTTATAAGTGAATTATGAACTGAATTTCGGTTTTTAAGATAATGAAAAGAAACACCTGTAAACTGAGCTCTAGACCTGTTCATGAATATTAATAGATGATAACACAAGTATAGTATTATAAGCAGTGAATCGTGAAGGAAAACCTTTCAACACATGTACTCCTGTCCTATTAGCCAATTAACCCACTTCGGCATACCATACATAATACTCTTTAACACTTGAAATTGATTAAATTCCTTTGTCAATTTTCAGACATTTAAAATTCTATCAGCAAACTTTTCCTTTGTGTGTTTAAATTTATCCAAACATGTATTATCATCCGATAAAAGTGATCCGTCCAGAAACAGAAGTTAAGATAACCTGCTCCTCTCAAATGTGAACTTATGAATGTGAGCAAACTGTAACCGGCTATGAAATGCTTTGATACATAACAAAGTGTATTTCTACACTGGCATGTGTTGTAACACAAGACAATTATATCAAATAACCGTTATCTTGCCGCACTTGTCAACAGCTATGGCCTTTTTTTTTCTCACTTCTTGACAAATGAATGACCACTTGTTGCCTGTCAGTGACAATATTTTTTACTGGGTCAGTACAGAACATACCTCATTACCACTATTGTACAAAACCACCTAATGAACTAGATATCCCTTCAGCTTTTCTTCTCAAAAACAGAATAAACATTCATAGATATAATGTCTCTAAAAGACTTTAAAAAGGTTTTGACAGTCAAGTGTTAACAGAAACTGCCATGACTGAGCAGATAATATGAAAAACTCCAGAGTATCTTAAATGAGGAGGCTGCAGAATTGATTCCCAGAGATGTCATCCTTTGCAAACTAATTGAAGGAATCAAGGCATCATATGGCACAATCTTATGAAATTTTCATAAATCTTTTGTGATCTGGAATGGAATATGAGCATCAGAGGATATTGAAATAGGACCCCTGTCTGTTATAAATTAGGCCATACCTATTTATCTTTGGCTTCAGCAGACCTGTTAATTTTTCAATTTTTTGGTTACAACTGGATAGTAGAACCCACAGCACATGGTTGGCATAGAGGAAAACAGCTTGAGTATAACAATATCATTATTGCAAATGCTAATTGAAAAGAGATTTCATTTCATAATAATGTTTAACATCATAATTATATAAACGGTAAAATAAATATCGTGTTCTTTTCTGATATTCAAAATATTACATTTGGCTTCAATCACCTACTCAGCCCAGAGAACAAAATTTGAAATGCTTTGATTTTTCAACTACAACAACAAAACATAAAGTTGCAGTAAAGAAAAATTCCCATGCAGCAACTGCTGATTAGCATTTAATCTCTATTTTTCCTGCAACAGGACTATGCTGATGCTTTAAGAATGTAACAATACGGCGAGTGTACTGTGAAGCTTTCAACAGTCTCATTTTTATCCTCAGCTTCCTTTATCAATATTTAAAATCATTCTCAAACCTGCAAGAAATACCTCAGCTTCAACGCTTAATATGATTAAGTAATCCAATTTAGATTAAGTACAAGCTGAAAATGTGTGCTGAAGCAAGGGAGGTAAATGCTTCAAATTCTTATTACTACAAGTAAAAGTTATTTCCCTTTTGCTTAAAGTTATTTTACACATACAAAGTAAAGACTTGAATTTAACAGCCACTATTATTTCATCCTTATAACTTCTGTATAGCAGTCACTTGCTGAAAGTGGCAACTTTTGTTTTATATAAACATTGTCTGCTTAATAAAAGTTTTAATCACTACTATCAATAGAATGTACACCATTGTCAATATGACATGTATATGCTAAAACCAATGTGGAAGACAATAAATCTAGGCTTCTAAGGAAAGAAAATGGGAATCTCTGCCCAAAGGATTTTTAAACCTTTAAGTATTGAAACCTAACATTCAGTTTCACGTCTGTCGTTTCCCAGTGTTCTCTCGTAGAAAGAATAAAAGGAAACACTATAAACAGATCAATCTTTAGGGGACCTGGGTAAAATAGTCCCTAAACACAGAAGTTGCTTAACTGTCAGCTCTGTTTCATCTAATGGAGAAGAGGCTTCATAAAAAATATCTTGGAAGAAAAACTTTAGGGCCATTAATTAACTACCTGAGTATAAGCACAACGTCTTAAGCTTAGGCTGACTTTAAAAAAGCTCTCAATTCTCAAGTCAGTGTGATAATACATACAGCACATTTTACAAGTTAGGTCAATACAGTGAGAATAACAGAGACTGTCTTCCATAGTAAAGTGAAAGCATGGTAACTGATTTGAAATCACTTCGCTTCTCACTGATTGACCATCATGGGTTTGAGCCCCAGAGCAGACCCATGACTCTAAGATCTTCATGTGAAAGTTTTATCAGTTTTTCAGATTTAAAGTCTAATTAATTCAGGTCCTTCCTAGAAACATGTTTAGGTAAAATGCCGGCTTTAAAGACTAGATGTAATATGAGTTAACGCAAGGAAATATAAACTAGAGCTATCAAGTGATTAATACCTTTGCTTATGTGGTAAATAGTCACTATGGCACTATAAAGTGTTCTAACTGTAGAACAATGTACATTGTACTGTTAATTACTGTAGTAGTCATACTCTATATTACTGGTAATTACTATATATTTCTAATTTGTACAGTACTACTCCGTAATATGTTCAGTTATGTAATGCAGTATACTGTTTAAATTACATTTTATTTTTTTAGAGTTTTTACCTATTTCAGAAGTACCAGCCCCTTGTGTGCGCTGGACTGGAACAATTGCCTTTTTTTTGGAAGGGGACAATGCAAGAATGCTACAGAGCTTTAGTTTGGTGATATTCCATCTATTAGACAATGAAAAGAAGATGTTTTTCCAAAGATGCTACATGTATATAGAGTAATTTAAGTTTGGTAAAAATTTGACATGTAGTTACTGAGTAATACTTGACATTGTGTATGGGACGCGCGGCAATGGGCAGGCCAAATGGGACAACATGCATGAATCCTATATAGATCCCACTTTACAACATTAAGTGGGGTATGATAATTGATTGAGTAAAACAAGCCTTTATAGCAGACTAGATAGAATATTGACTGCATTAACTGTAAATAAAGCTCCACAGCACACAGTAAAACAAATATCAAGCAGTGCATACTTATCAATAATTTACAAAGACAAAGTTATCTTTATAGATCATCACCAAAATTCCTAACAGGGATTTCATTGGATGAGTTCTCTCCAATCACTGCCTCCACAAATCATATTGTGGAAAGAGGAAAAGTTCATTCTGTTATCTAAACAGATCAAAACTGAACCATTTATAACACAGTTGTAGTTGTACAAGTTTAACAGTTTAACGCCAATTTCAACTGCATTTCAGTCATAAGTACAGGTAAACTCATGACTCTCAATATATGAGAGGTTACAGTTATTTCAAGTCAGCCTAGACTCTACCACTCGACCACAGAGCTGGACTTTCACGACATAAATGTCAAGGGATGCAACTGCTGCAAGTTTGGCTTACAACTAACTCATAGATTATCTCTCTTGGAAAGCTGTGAGGTTCAAAGATGCTTCTTGATGTAATTTTTCCATTGAATATTATAACAATAGTCTAATAAATGGGAAACATTGAAAAAAACTGGGCTTTTCATGTTTAGTCTTCTTCAGAATACACTGTGTCCTGGCAAAGGACACACCTCTGGTGGTTTGAATAGGGTTCCAACATAGTCAAAAGGTCCTCTTCATTACTAAGCAGGTAATCCTACAACCACTACAACACCCAGGCACACCTTGTACCACATGTGCCTCAGTCCAGAACTGGGTACCAGTATTAAAAAATTGCTGGCTTTGTCTTTAAGAAGCAGCAGCTGGTTCAATCTTCAGGTCATGTCTAGAAAGCAATGAATTCTAAGATCTTGTTCACTGAATTTGTTTAGCAGTTGAGCTTAACAAGTTTTAGTTTGCACTATAAACAAGCTAAACAAGTCATTATGATTCCTACCAACCTACAGTACATCACACTTTGATAACAAAAATGATAATGAAAACCTGTTAGCTTTTCTTATCTCGATCGTGTATCTATTGATTATGTACTAAGTTTATTATATTTGTAAATGCAGTTAATAAATCATTGTTTAAACTAAAACAGAAATGAGAATATACTACCAGAGGGCCAAGTTGGCCCAAAGATGCTCATCTGCGCAAGTTGTATTTAATGTGGTAAGCAGCTGGAATTATTGTCATCACGACTTAGTGCCGTTAAATTAACATGTTAGCACTGTAGTTCTCTATAGAACTGTGTAATACTGTAGTACCGTCAACCAAGGTTTTTCTATTTTTAGTAAAAGTCGTAACAGCGGCCACTGACAGTATGCGCTGGACTGGAACCACTTTCTCTTTTTTTTCCAAAGTAGACAATGCAAGCTAGCTGGTTGCTACAGAGCACATTTGGTGACATTCCAGCCATTGATTCATGAGAAGAAGTTGTTTTTCTATTTTTTTTGCAATGGAAGAGAACCATCTAATATTTTAATCTTAACAGTAAATTTGGTATAACTGCGATACATAGTTTCTTAGAAGAAAAGCTTTAGGGAAAATGCTGACGATGGACGCTGACTCTGCTCAGGTGAGCTAATAATGACAGACTGAATATTACAATATCTAAGCATTGGTAGCACTGTAACACTCAGCATTGCATTATAGATGCAACAAAATATATATTACAGGCAAAAACTGCATAATATTATCTAAGCTAACAAGCATTTCTGCTGTAATGGAATTCACATCCACTGCTATACCGCCTATCAAACCTACATCTTTTTTGTCTAACTGGAACTCACAAACTGCATAACTTGTAACTTAGTATATAACAAGTACTCTCAACTACGGCAATAACACACTTGATACAATTATTATCAATTGTTTATCAACTTTAATTGATAACATTAAAAGAAGGTATTTTCTTCCTTGATAGTTTTACACTGACATTTCAATAGTATATTTAAATTACTTACTTGATGGCATATTATTTCAATTACCTTACCATTGTCCCTAGGTAAGACAAGTTACCTGCAGACCTCACTTATTGGCATGGTCCGGGAGGGGCTGGGTTTAAAACCAGTGGGAATAACCTAAATCAACAACCTTAACCACCTGACCATGAAGGGAGTTTAAATAAATAGTTGTACAGAAAAGACAGCATGGAAATGCATCAGAAAAATGATGCAAAAATACCCCCAACTGTAGTATAGATTAAGTTGGATGTGACCATAATTACAGAAGTGAAGCAAAATTATAGGGCAAATAGAGTCCTGACCAGGGCTTCATTTACAACTGGTTTTTCAGTTCTGGACCAAATTTTGACTTTAAAACCCAATGCACTAATCCATAATGCCATTTCAAATCAGTATGGGAATGTGTCTACATTTGCAGTCCATAAATGGTCATAATTGTGTTAAATATGTTAAAAATTAGAATACACAGACTTCTGTCAACTCCTACTGTGCCATAATTTGCTCCTAGGAAGAGCAATAAATGTGTCAGAGAATCTTATAGTCACTCCAATAATCGGTCCATTTACAAAAAAGATGAAAAATACAGTCATGTACGTCTCGCAGAAAAAGTGGCACTCTCATGTCTGACTCCAGCATGGGAGACACTCATAATCCCCTTAGTCAAAGTCCCCTTGGTCCAAAAATGGCATGGTAGTCATAATCCCCTCAATCGATTTTACATTGAAATTTCAATAATTTTAATTATTTTCTATCATTCGCTATAGTTAGGTAAAGCTAGAGACAAATAAAACATTGTGTGGGTTTTTTTTTATTGTATTATATGCTTATCTACTTGTAAAATCCATTGTGGGGATTATGACTTGACTATGCCATTTTTGGACCAAGGGGATTTCGACTATGGGGCCTAGAAGTACACTCCTGCAGCTTGCCTTTCCACACCAAATTTTCAAAAGAAAGACAATAAGAAACTAGGATAGGAAGAATATAAAAGTTAATTCGTAATGCATTTTAGTTAATATATATGTAACGCATTTCCTCTCCCTGTCCTCTGACACCCAATATGTAAGATATCAACAAAGTCCATATTTCATACGTTCTATGAGTTAGACTATTTGTACACAGAAAAATTATAAACTTAATTACATCAATTTACAAAGGATCATTATACTCCTTTGCCTTCAGCGGGATGGCTTAGTAGAAGGGTCTTGAACTTTAATGAGGAATGATATAAAACTAAGAGTGATCATTATGCTGACTTCCTTACCATTACATGTACATCAATGCTATTGTAACTACAAAAAATACAAAAATATGAGGAAGAAAATGCCATTGCCAAATATGGCAATATATCTAGCCTCTTATAACTTCATGGTACAAGGAAGCTCTTGTAAAACATTACTTTCAATGCAGGTCAACCTGTCAAATATTTATCCTGCTTTAAACCTACTTATCAGCAGGCCTGAGAAAATCTACTTTAAGATAAATATTTTACAGTCGTATATATACAAAATTCTAAACCAATCAAAGTACTGAAATACTGACGGAAGATGTATTTTAGCTTGCAAAAACTGATGTAGGATAAGGCGCTATTTGTAGCTTCAGGGGGCATAAAAAACTTATATAAAATCTTCTGGACCAGGTGTCAGTGAAATAATTCTAAAAAGTGAACTCTGTCTTCAAGTCAATCAGACCGCCAAACAAAATAACATTTTTGCTTTTCAGGGAAGCATTTTACCCCTTCTTTGAGATACTTTTGACAAATTTTACTTACAATTTTTTTTTAATTCTTTAAACAGATAGCTGCTCATCCCCTCCTTAGGCTGAATCAGTCCAACAGTTTGTTGCTCCCCATTTGTCACATATTTTTTCGCCACTTCGCATGTCCATGCTTTTTGTTGTGTTTTCGCGATTTCAACAGTTTTAATACAAAAAATGTCCCAAAAGCATGTTCAAATAATGATTTGCCTAAACATTGTAATACTGAAAGATTATCTATCAATAATTTAAACACAGACACCAAAAACGATTGCTCTAACTATCATAACCCTCTTATTTGTTGATCTTCTGATTAATATAAACTCACGACGATTTACACAAACATCAGGGCTGGTCAATTTTTGAATTTGAAATCAAGAAAAATTGTGCTAATTTCAGCTTTGACATGCGATTATCGGAAAATCAGGTATAAATGAATTGTCTTCTGATTGCAGGCAATCTGTGTCAGATTCGACCACTCATCAATCCATTGTTTGTCAGGTAGCGATAAATTAGCTCCGCCTTCTTTCATATATTAACCAACAGACAACAATCTATTTTTGACTGACTGCAAAATTGTCGAGACTTTTAACAACGCTCCACCTACTTTCATATGCTATAAACATTAAATTCAATGCAGACTCCTCTATTCATATATCGATCAATTATCAGCAATTATCACTCATAACAAGGGCGGTACCGCGCCATGGATTGGGAATTATGCAAGCATTAGTTATTTTGACAGCTTGGTGTCTCTTTAGGAAATGATAAACTATTAATCGGTATCAATTACATAACACCATGTGTCATCAATTTGGTAGTACAATGTATATTGCTATTTCCAGACATCCAGTATATGTCTAGGGTCTCAAATTTCGGCTAATGGAATTACCGAATCTTCTCAGATTTACGTCAATCTCAAAAATGACACTGGCAGCCTTCAAATACACAGAAAATTATCACCCCTGATTTTGACTAGAGTGGTTGCATAAGGTGTGATGAACAAATATGTAAGAAATTCACAAAGTATACTTTGTTTTACCCCATTTGCCCACCAATTGAATCGCTCAGATTTTCAACTAACCGTCTTTCTTTTTTATTAAAACTACCTACTGAAATCACTTAATTTATTAAGAGTTCGCTCTTAATAGAAAGCACTTTAGCTCCACCAATAATCACGGACCTATATACACGTAAGTCTGTGCTACAATACCTGTCGGTTGCTATGCAAAAGGTCAAATGAGGTTAAACACTAAGTAAGAGTTTATTAAGTCAAATTTTAACAATTAAGAAACCCTGGTTGCTCGCTACCGCTAGCTCCCTTTCGGTTTCTTAATTGTTAAAATTTGACTTAATAAACTCTAACTTATACTTAGGGCATAATATAATCATGATTATTGTAAATGATGTAAACCTTTAGGTGGTCTGAACCCACTTCAGAGGTTAACATAATTGTCAGCCTCAGCAACACCAGCATGCACATGAATGTACAGAATACCTTTCCCAGTATTATTTGAATTACAGAATCACAGAGCTCATTTCAGTTACAAGGTAATTTGTGTATTAATTGATATAGACAGATGATTTTACAGGACCTGCTACTGTAATTCATCTGAGAAAGGTCACCTTTGACTATAACTCTGATATCAAGTGCAATTGATAAAACAATTACAATAAAAGCAAGGATAGTATTTCTTGTGAGAATCAAGGAAGTTAATAAAGCTGAGCAGTATTGTAAAGAATTGCCTGTTCTGTTGAAAATAGTACCCAATATAATTATGGCCCTTAATTATTAATTTCCTTAATAAATTAGAACATTGTTCAGTTTAACCCTGTTTTACACCATGGACTGATCAATCTCTCAATCTGGATCATAAGTAACCATTAATTGTTCAACAGATGCCCACAGAATATACACTGCTACACCATAATATTACTAGTTGATCATGATCTGCACTAGTCATATAGGCAGAATCTTTTGCCTTCGGTTATCTAAAGGTTCTTAATGATCCAACGTTACAACCTACATATTAAAGGTCTTTTTCAGGCATATATCTTTTATATTATTTTTTTTTTACATTAAAAGGCTGTAGCACCTTTTTTATACATCGGGAAAGAAAGGTCATCTCAATCAAACAAACATTTACACTTAAGCAAGAAGGAAATAATTTGGCACTTGACAGAGAAAAAGATTTGCCAACAATTTTAACTGTGGAGCGCTATGACTAACCAATGAGTACACAGTAATAATCATATTACACCAACAGACTTCGGCACTTTCAAGTACAGCATCTGACTCTAGATTATACAAGTAATTTTTTGTGGGCAAACATTGGGGCTGACCTTTAATTATTAATGTTAAGATAGCACAATTTACAGACAAGCTCTATGGCTTTTCAAAGATTACATTAACATTACAGATAGAATAATATGCTAGAATTGTGTAACAGGTCTAATATTCTTCAACAATGTTGACATACAACTTTATTTCATAATTTTGTTGCCTCTTCACTAAAAAAGCGTTGCCGGAGAATCTTGCTTTTTTTTGGTAACATATCATTGAAAAGAATTCTGCACTTAGTTGAGTAGCAAATGTTTTTTCAATTTAAAAAAGTAATATACAGAATGTTTCTGGTACAAACAATGGTCAATTTCACCAGTAAGACATCTTTCATGGTAGTGATATAAAAGCTGCAAGTATTTTTCATCCAAGCTGCTCCACAGCCTTTAACAATTGTCTCTACAAATACCTATATACATTAAAATTATGTTTTACATTTAATCACATACTAGTTCCTGGCATAGATCTATTAGCGGTTAATAGACATACCAGTACAGGTATATACATATATATTTTGTATCACATATAAATATTGATGTATTTTGTACTGTAATATAAACAGATGCAGCATAGAATTAGCATCATTACAAACGTTACCTGAACAAAGTATTTTGGCAACACTTGGTGTTTATGAGTCTTTGGGAACATTTGTGTATCATTCATGTCTGTAAATCTCATAAGTCTGTCTGCCTAACAAAAAACAGAGGTTTAATGTATGGGAATCTGACTGTATATTACCACAAACTATAAACTGAAAATTGTTGGTCAAAGAATTTTACAGTTTGATTTTTTTCTAGCTACATAATTATGGGGCACTTATTCTGCATGATATTTAAAGTAAACTAGTTTCTTTTTTAATTCACTTTTCCATAATATGTGAAACTATGATAACAAGTATCATGCATGTGCATATAAACTCCAACTGATCGGAAGATAATTTTTGCTGACACAACATAAATTTTACAGGCCAAGGTCAATGGTACCACTGCTAATTTTGATGTTTGCAATAAACAACAGAAGATTTAATCAAAACTGAAACAACCCCAAAAAAGTCGTGAAAGGTCTGTTGAAATTCTTCTGAACACATCATTTACAATATAATTACATATATCTATAGTTGTAAACATATAACAGATATATGAAGTTTTGAAATAAATATTAACCATGTGACCTTTTACTGTCTATTTTCATTTATATCATGATTAATACAGCTGGTGGTAATATCATCTAAAATACTAGAAAAGCTATGACAATCAACTGGTGTCTTTTTCAGCATCTATATCAGTATATATTTCTAGGAAGATTACTCCGATTTCTGAATTCACAACCTACGCATAATCATATGAGTGTGTAATACACTGATAACACTTCTTTCTCTTCTTTTCACAATAACCAGGGCCCTTTTTCCAAAATCTTGGAAGGCACCCTTGCCCCAAAATTTTGGGAAAATTTAAGTGATATATTATCAATTAGCTGAAGGGAACACTAAAATCGTGGTGTAAAATCATGCATAGTTTGGGGAAAACTTCATGATTTTAAAGACATTTTAATTGGGAAAGACGCCATATACTGGGTCTCTGATATAGAATGTAAAATGCCCTGATAACTATCATAAACTTCAGTAGCCTTTACTTCAGACAGGGATGATGTTTAAATGATTTAATGCTAAATTAGGTGCCTTCATGACTACATAATTATATAGGCAAGAGATGTCATATAATTATACTTCACAACTTTAAAAACGCAACCTTCTTAAGAAGTCATAATAGACTTTGAGCAGCAGATTTATCTTATCATTATATGCTAAATTGTTATTGTTTACAAATAAGATTTTTAAGTTGTTGCATGGCAAAAAGAATGATATAATAATAATCAAAATAACATTTGCAATTACGACAAAATAACCCATCAAATGTCTGGTTGCATTTTTGAAGTTGTTATGATAAATTTGGTATATAATCACTGATAATCCAGATGAACTTTTGTACTCAAGTTTTATTGTAAGTTGTTATCATTGAAGTTCTGATATATACATGTATGTATGTTATGTATGATACTCTTAGGAAATTTCAAGCGGCCTATGTCCAGTGGCAATTTTCTAACTAAATTCTTGTAAACATAATTATTATCTTAAAACTGAATGTCTAAACTGGTAGTAATGAATTGATAATACTAAAAATACTATAAGTATTTCATTTGATCTTTCTGAAAATCTTTACCTGTTGTACAATAATGTATATTTTATGTTGAATTTATGATATTATGATGTTTTGTACTGCTGTATATATGTTGTGTATTATTTCGACTGTATATAATAACAATTATGTTATGTTTATGTTGAGGCCCGCATGGAAGATCGGGAAACCGAATGCGTAAGCCTCATTAAATAAAGACGTTACTTACTTACTTACTTACTTACTATGATTCTTGCCTCTGACTCCTACTTGTATACAAAAGAGTATTTTTAAAGCAATACAATTATTTGTTCTGTATTTAGTTTTGATCAATTTCTTTGCTGACAAAACTGCAATTCATATAACTTGCTTAAGTGCCTCTGTGATCATCTCTACTAAGTAGTCATCTGTCTAAGGCAGCCAATATTGTTGCATTTCAAATTTAAAGAAAATTTCACAGTACAATTATATACCTGCATGTACAGTGTATTAAATTAATACTTTTTAATATAATATAAATCAAATTGTTATCTAAGGTGACAATTTGTTGTGTACACTCTAATTCTAGGAGGCTGCTACTAACTACAACTTTAATTATACATATAAATATATATGTTTACTGTTTACATAGAAAATTTCTGATCATTTGTATCTACATAGATTTTTCATGACTGACAAATAGGCCGGGTACTCTTGAAAGTCAAGTTGCATACAGTTCAACAAAAAAGCTGGGTAACACTCGTTGACTGAATGAATGAAGCTGAGAATGCGCTGCTTTTCAGTTTGAAACGGGGCTATTTCCAGTCTATTTTTATTGATTTTTATCGAGTAAATGTTACCGGCTACAGATAACTATATGTTACTTCTATGTAAAATCCCCGATATATGGTCAGGTTAAGCAACTGTTTCAATGCTTGTGGTTAAATAAAATGTATCAAATTGCAAACTTTAGAAACTAAGATCATAAGCTTTCCAATGATGTATTTATTGTGACAATATCAGCAGCAACCCTGTCAGACAGACACTTTACATTGAATAGCTAATTTTCTACAGATTATAAGCATAATACATTCAGTTTACTTGAAACTCAAGAGAGATAACTCTCAAGTTCACTTGATACGCTTCAGATATCTACGTTGTACATTCTCGAAACTGTAAACCCGTGTATAGTTTTAGCGCCCATCAAAAACTATTTCACTGGTTTAAACGTCAAATTAATTAGATAATAGATTAGTAGGTACTGTGTTAATTTTTATATAAGGTTTATCTATTCTTATGTTATATTGCTATTCTAACCTAGCACAAAAATATACTTCAGACTCTTGTCAAGACATCACTTTGAATAACCCACACCTTAAATAAGTAGATGTATATAAGTACTGAAGAAGTAAAATACTCAAAGAGAGTGGCATTGAAGTCAAACAGTGTTACACAAAAGAAATTATAATACTTAAATTCCTGGTCAAATTGTATCCTATTTCACCCCCATTTCCTTATTTGAATTATCAGCAATCAAATTCTAAAAAATACAAATTATCAGGTAATTCACTGTAAATTGTTTCAATTAACAATTAATTGGATCTCAATTAACTCTTACCTTTTGAATGATATTCAAATTCTATCATTAATTCCTTTTCTTTTTTGGATTTCTTCTCAGATCCCATGTTGGAACTGTCATGCACAGTGGTACAACTGCACTGGTAACAATATTATTTAAATGTCAAAATTGTATGTCAAAATTGTGTACTTCCTGAAGTTGGGTTACACTCCGTGCCGCGACTAACCGTACCTTATCGTACCTTAGATGCGTGATTGTCTTGTATACGGTATCCGAATTGCCGTATTCTGTAGCATGTAAACAGAAAACTTTATGGCATTTGTGGCATGGATTAGCCTTAATATTTCGACTGCATGGCCGACCAATTTTACAAACTGATATTACATATATATATAGATGTATGCCTTTACAGAAGGCGGCCGTCGTATATAGCAAAAAAACCTGTCACACAATTAGTTGGGCTATGGTATCGATTTGACGTGGAACCTTTATTGTTTTTAAACACAGGTTACATCTTGCTATAGGTAACACTGTTATGTGTTTGCACCGTACGAAAAAACAGGTGTTTTTCTTATATCTCTTGTACTAGATTGTATATACCAAATAATTATGTTTAAAAGAACTCCAAATCACTGATTCAGTGTCCAAAGGCAAGATGAAATAAATAAAATGTGGTAACCATCTTTACATGTTCGGATATATTCTATATGTCAACCTATAGATTTGGAAAAATGATATTTGAAATTCCAAAGTTTATTCATAACAACAAGATACTTCCTCTTGTGCAACAGTTACACTTTGTCATTTTCTAGACATGCAAATACAGTCAATCCTGCCCTTGTGGCCACCTGACTCAGGCAGCAAACTGACAAATGCAAACCACGTTTTATTCTTCCCTTGTTATTTATGATGATAGCAATTTATTCTGATTTAAGAGACCGCCTTTCTTAAGAGACCAAAATTCGAGTTTCTCTGTATGGTCGCTTTAAACAGGTTTTACTGTACTACATTTCGCTATTTGTAATGATGAGTGAGTTTACATTGTGTTAGCGCATAATGTCACTGAGAGAGTGTGCCGTCATCCGGATTTATTTATAGCTTTTTGTTAATGTTGCCTAATCATGATTAGCTTTTGCATGGCTAACTAGGATTTTGTATGGTGGTGTGACATTCGGTTGAGTTGGGCTTTCAGAGGTTTAAGGGGTCTTGGTGTTAAGTCCCCCTGAAGCTGACGGTGTTCTCTTCGAGTTTCACGACGACATATAAAAAATATCAGCCAAACAAAAGAAACTGACCACATGTTTGCATTTTTACTGTTGTCTTCACTGACGGACAGAACTAGTCAGTTTACCATACTATAGCTGTCAAATTATTGTATTCGTCTATGATGAAGCCTGGAGAGCTCCGTGCATCTAATTCGAATCCAACATCATTTTTGTATTGTGACAAGGATGGTTACAGTGAGAGTATGCTGGGAGGGGCGGAATCTAGAGGGGAATTATCTCCTGACGGAGTAGAAAATCGTTTATGAACTGATATGATTTCCAGAAATTTTCCACTAATTTACAGCACATGATTTAGGCTATTGCAATTGCAAATATGGGTTATTGAATTGTCCATCCGCCATGCTATTTCACTTGACGTACATGCAGACGAAGTAAGTCAAAATAGTTTACTTCGGGAAAATGTGTGTAAAATGTATACTGCATAAGTGCAATTGATCATAAGCGTTCATAGTTCATAGCGCTATAGATGTGCGTTTGTAGTGAAGTAATCAACGTAGGACTTTAAGAACTGAGAACGTTCACATGTACGAGGTGATAAGTATGATAACTACATTCAATACTATTTCACTGTGTATGCAGTATGTTTACTTATTAATTATTGGCAAGTTGGAAAAAATGATGATTGGTGTTAACTTTGTTGCAGACACTGTCGTCATGTCACACATTTTGCACGATTTGCGATCGATGTGCAATGAATAGTCAGAGAAATAAACGACCGATGATGATTTAGGACAGTTATTCTGTTTTATGATTGAGAAAGGAAGCTAGGCTCCCACCCCCTGGTTTCGGCCTTTTTATATCCATAAAGGCACCCATGGTTCTTGCCCGGTACACAGCATCAATACGTCGGAACTCGATTTTAGGTATCATCCCAAAGACCATTTTTATGTTAGTGCAGGAGCGAGAGGTCGAACCTTCGATCACTGTATTACAAGTCCAGCGCGTTAACCAACATACCGATGATCCGTTCCTATAATGATAGTTTAAATAGCTGAATGAATGGTAAAATTCAATATCATAAATTAAAATGGGGAACTCTTAATATTTTCTAAGTTTTTACACAACAAAACCTCGTACCTTGTTTTATACGATGACTATTATATATGTTTGTATAAGACTGAATAAGAATAACAGAAAGAACAAACCTGCACTGGAGACGACACACAAATCATATTTCCCCTTTTCTTTATCTTTTTTAATGCATTTTGAATTAAATTACAATACTGTTTTGAAAGTGTTAAGCGTGAATCAGCATATTTACCAAGGGATTTTAACATCAGATATTGTTTTTGTATGAAAATAAGTGTATGTATATCTCATAAATCATATATGTTGAAATAAATGATAAAAAATAAAATAATGATAGTTTAATAGTGACAAACTTATCTATTCTTTCAGATAGTTTTGATTAAACAATTATCTATCAATTTTATGCTTCGACGACTTGTTAAAATGCCATTTACAGATGTTTAGTCTTTTAAAGTAATTAAGCGTTCTAAAGTTTATATTTAGAATTATCAATAAAAAAGTAACCGACAGATACAATGGTTTTCCTTCAATACTCGGCGGTTATTGTCTTTTAGATGCTACGGCAACAGTTTTAAATGCATTTTACTTACATCTATCTTAATTTGTTTTGGGGTATTCTCTAAATATTATAATGATATATGTAAAGATTAATCGTTTAAATAAACATTTAGGTGAAGATGTAACAACTGTAATAAACCTGCAAGCTCGGCGTTTTTCTGTCTTCTGCTGCTCATTGGTGAGGTTTTAGATTTTTGCACTTCCGGGAATTTACATTTGTAATATTAAAAAAAAAATGATTTAACTAGAAAAACCTTAATGACGTAGTAAACTTTGGCACAAAAAAGTGATTTAAGGGGAGTCACTGGTGAGGTTTTGGATTTTTGCACTTCCAAAATTTACATTTGTTATATTTCGAAAATGATGATTTAACCGAAAAAAAAAAACAATTATGCAGTAATAAACTTAGGCACAATAGGAATATTTTAGTGCAAAAAGATTGAACAATTTTGAGAAAAAATATTTTGACCTCAAATTTTGTGCCTGATTTGACCATTTATTGCCTTATGCCAAAATGGGGGTAGGGGTACAAAAATAGTAATTTCTCAAAAACCGTTTAAAATGTTTACTTAATTCAAACTTACAAGAATTACAAGAAGAATTGTTGGAATATAAAAAAAAATACATTAATAACTAGTTCCTTAAACAATTCTTTGTTACAGACCTATGCCGTCATATCTCAAAGCTCGTCGAATTCTAAAAAAACACATTTTTGTCAGTTTTTATTGAATTTCTTTCTTATATGCACATTGACCCCCATTTGTTAGTTTTGCATTCTAAAACAAAGGCTGAAAAACCTTGTTATTCCTTTATCATGAAAATAATCATTTATCAAAAATTGAAAAAATGAATTTTAGTAAAGTGGTTGGGGTAATAATAAGTAGAGTAATATTTTTTCAGATGATGATAGAAAAACCACTATCTCCAATTTTCCACCCTAAAGTATGACATACTTCATAAAAAAAGATTAAAAATTGATACCCATTCTGAAAAATACACCACATACATACACGTTTACAATACCAAAATTCTAGCTAATTCTGCATTTAGCACCTTGGTCTCGTAGTGTATCACTAAAGATTAATATTGCGAAAAAGTTAAGTCTTTGACCCATCACTATTTTTCCAGAAATTAACTAGCAATATATTAGTCTCCATAAAAACAGGGTTAATAACATTTCTTTTTATTTTGAATTTCAGCAGTGGCCCCCCTTAATGCAAAAAAAAAGAGAGAACATTTGAGAGAAAAAATAGTTTGACCTCATAATGGTGACTAAATTTACAAATTTTGCCATATGTCAAAATTGGGGTAGTATCACATAAATAGTAATTTTTCTTGCATATCAGATCGGCATTTCCGGTGATTCTACCCATGTCGGTAATATCGGTCTTGCACCCTCCTATGCCAGACGAATCTCGTGAATTAATTGTGACGTAACGTTATAAACATTGTGATATCACTTTCCCAGACACAACGCCTGAATTTCGTTTGTTTTATATGATAATGCACCCTTTTGATAAGTTTGCATTTAGAAATATAATTTTAAAGTGCAAAACGGTTTGCAAGAAAAAGTTTCTATCATGAGACATTTTGTTAAGATGGAAATATCCGTCACCTCGGGTAACTGTTTTACGGGAACCCGAGGTGACGGATGTTTCCATCTGAACCGCATGCTCATGACAGAATATTTAAATCAAAAACTGTTTTAGATATTTACTTAATTTAAACCTTATCAAAAGAAGAATTGTTAGGATTTAAAATGAAAGTATAACAAGTTCCTGTTACATTTCTTTTTTAAAAACAGATGTCGTTATATATCAAAGCTCGTCGACATTTAAAAAAACACATTTTTTTGTCAGTTTTTATTGATTTTTTTCTGTGTGAAAGTGGGTGGGGTAATCTTTTGAATGTAATATTTACATAGATCATGGAAAACACTCTAGCTAAATCTGCAATTAGCACCTCGTTTTGATAGTGTACCAATAAAGATTAATATATTGCGAAAAAGTAAAGTCAACGACCCATCATTGTTTTTACTGAAATTTACTAGCAATATGTTAGTCTCTATAAAAAACAGGGCCAATCAAATTTCTTGTTATTTTAATTTTCAGCAGTGACTCCCCTTAATATCTTTTAAATATTATGACGATGTTTTTAAGATATTCTACTAAAATTCTTCCTCGGGTACCTCCAGGAATACTCTATAGAAGGGTTCCTGGGTACCTCCATGTTTAAAATAAGAAAGACAGACATGTTTACTGTTTCCATTGAATAAAAGCACAGTTGCAATGAAATACTAGATTAAATACTTCAACAAATATTGATCAAGTAAGCATTCTTGCTGCTGGCACTGTATTTTTCAATGAAGTACCTAAATGCTTAAGTGCGCGGAAAGTCGTACTATTTGAAAGACCTTAATAGCTTTGATTTAGTAGATTTCGACCTTCCAACGCACCACTGACAAAAAGGAAATTTACCAAAACTGTTTATTTTGGAAATAATCAGGTCAGAACTATTTATTTTAAAGATAGATGCTTTACAGCAAATCAATAAAAAAACTAATACGGTTCTGTTTTTATTTGCTTCGTGGGCATAAGTGACAAAGATAAGTCATCGCCGGGTCAATACCGGCGGATGAAACGTATAGGCCCATACTCTGTCAACCGGAAAAGGTCACAGGAATGACTTGCTATGTTCGTTTCCAGGCAACAATATCAAATACACCAATCACAATGTATTTCACAAATAAACAAGATTTGCTTATCCAATCAAAACACATTTTAGTTGTTCAGTTAATTTCACGTGCGTGACGCAGCGTCCAAGTACCTGTTTCATGGTTTCGAGAAATCTCTATAAATTATAACTGTAATAGAATAATCGAGACATAATTAATCGTTGTGTAAGTTTGTATTGTTCGTTTTGATCAGTTAAATAGTACAGAATTGTTCCGTAAACACTGTGGAAACGACAGCTGTCTACTTTCGGTTTGTTGATCATCATGGCTGAATTTGACAGTTCTTCAGACAAAATTTCTATTCATGCTTCCTTCCGGAACGAAGAAGTTTATTCACTGGACTGTATGTACTGCACGAATAGTGTTTGCGACAGAGGGATGAAGTCATTTTTGATAGCAGATGAAAAGGTTGAGCTGTATTCTACTGATCAGGTCGATAGAAGGTGAGGTGACGAAACAATTCTTTAATTTTGACTCATTGACTCATTTAACAGGTTGAGCATATCTCCTGATCGGGGTAAATACCCCGATTGAGCTAAAATACCCCGATCGGGCTAAAACGTAAACATTAGA
>JAUMHA010215378.1:0-12623 GCA_032359765.1 Saxidomus gigantea | reverse complement strand
GATTGAGGTATTATATTGCTTGATGTTCATTGTCATTCATTCATTTGTTTTCAACACTGGCTTTTATCAACACTTCTGAAATAACTTTGCCAGTTTCAACCAAACTTCACAGGAGTGTTCCTTGGATCATGTTCTTCTGTATTTGCCAAAATCACTCCAACCTTAAATAGCAGGGATATAAACACAGAAAGTCCAGTTGTGTTGTTGATGAAAAGTGTCTCTGGTGTGAATTATGATTGCTTGATGTCCATTCTGTTGTCTGTCTGACCACATTTGATTTGTATGCGCTTTAGTGACTTTATTTTATGAATGTTCATGATAAAAGGTTGTCTCGGCATCTAGGGAAAGTTTGATAATTGGTCATGTAGGCTGCAACATTAGGTCACTAGATCTTAGAAAAGGCTTGTGTACATATGTAGGTAGGTTGTCTGTGACCAGTTGATGACCCTTTTGAATTTGAGGTCAACAATTCAAAGGTCATGGTCACAGTGACCTTCAACTGAAATTGGCTGCTGCCAGGTGGGTATACATGTTTATATATTTCCCTTGTTCAGAACTGAAACATTGCAACATGGCTTATAAATTAGGTCAACAGGTCAAGTCATATAAAAACTTTTGAACAGTCAAGAAGTCACATTTGATACTCAGTTGTCATGACGATGGTCAGAATGTTTGTCTTCATGAACTGTTAAGATGAGTATAAAACTTGGTCTTGTCAGATAAAAACTAGATCATGATGACAATACATTGGAAAGCTTTGTGATCACTCAAAAAGCTCAATTTTGTGTCATGTCATAACAATTAGTCAGTTTGATTGTCTCGATAAACTCTAGGGTGACTTTGATATATGGTCATGTGAGGAAAAACTTAGGTCACCAGGTTAAATCATAGCACATGATTGTAAAATCTTATGATCAGCGTGGATGTCACCAAGTCATCATGACAGTTGGTCAGAATGTTTGTGTTGATCAACTTTAGTTTCAAGGTTGAAACTGGGTAACATGGGGTCAAATACTAGGTCACCCAGTCAAATAATAGAAAAACCTAGGAATAAGTTGCAATTAAGGCTTGGCATTAACTAAAAAGAAATCCACGTTTCCTTCAGTATGTTTACTTGTTGAACACTACAGGAATGAATACTTGAATCACTATGTCTGTGTTCACTCAGGTGAGAGACATACGACCATCTTAACCCTCTTTTAATAAGGACTTGCAAACATTTGAATACTTTATTGATCTAAATTCTGAGCAGGAAAAGGAGTCTGTGTTATATTCATGAGGTATATCCCAGTGAGGGAGTTTTCTGAGTCTATGAAGAGCCAATGTGTTGAAACCTTCTGTACAGAATACCTTTTCATTCCAAATATTAAAGCATATTTTATGATGAAAAATCTCCTAAGATATTTATTTTAAGTATGAACTTGAGATTTGTTAAGATGTTGAATTATGAACTGTAAATACTTCGAATTTTAATCGTAAATGATTCATGTTATATTTTTGTTCACTCAGTGATTCATAGTTTCACATTGAGTGATAGGCACAGTGTTACTATTTCTGAAGGTTTCATCAGCTTTGCCACAGGCATTCATTTTATTTGAAAGCTATAAAATTTTAACTAAGATCTAATATTTTATGATTTAATGTTACCCTGTATTTAAAGGGAAGATGTCATATTATATGTGCGCCACAGCAGTCAATATAGTTAAGGTCTTACGTATTCCCCTCCCCTCATAGTCCAAAACAATTCAGGGTGTGATATTTATATTAAATTAGATGTCTCTAACTCGAAGGAAATCCATCTAAATGGTTGCAACAGTGAAGTTTCTTCTCCAGGTACTAGAGTTTGTCTATTGTTTTGTACCAATTGGCAGTTTAATAAAGCATATAATGAGTCCCCGATATATATCTCAAGGTTATTGGGTGAGATTGGATATTTAAGGTAGTAGACTCCTAATAAAAACCTCAACTTGAAACTCTGCAATTTTAATGCTCTAGCCTAGGTTGTTAAGCATTGGACTGAAGATCTTTTGAGGTTTTTGGGGGCGTAGGTTCGAATCCAGCCGGGATCAAATTTTTTTTTTTTAATTTTCTTCTTTGTTTTCATTATTTTGCATTTTCTTCATATGTTTATATTGTTTTTAGACTAAAAAGAAATTAAATATTTATTTTCACATAATGATTATCTTACTTGAAGATTTTATTACTTGCAGACACGTCTACAATCACCGATGGACATTTTCAAACTCATAATTATTTTAAATAGAGATGGTAAAACATTGTGAATTTTTGGCATACTGTTCCCAAAATGTGATAGATAATTATGAATATACAAAAAGTCATGCCCAATTTTTAGAAAATGTTGATTTTTCTTTAAAACGTGTTCAAAATCGAACATGGCCAAAAAAGTACATGAAAATTGTAATACTATCTGATTATTTCATAAAAGTTTTATAAAACTTGTTGATAATATAGTAAATGGTGTATAATTTCTGAAAGAAAATATAGTTCTTGTTACTCTGATACCAAATCTGTACCAAATCATTGAATAATAAATGGAATACATGTATTTTCTTACCTCTCGTGTAATCTTATTTTATAAATAATGCCAAAATGGGGGTAGGGTTATTCAAATTCCTATAACTTAATTTTTTCATGGTAAATTTCTTTTAAAATTTGTTTTTAAATCCTGGAAATGATACAGATAAAGAAAAAAATAAGCCTATAATGATTTGAATTGGTGCCCATTAGGGGTCTTCTACCTAAAGTGAAAAAATGAGATCATTCAACTTCACAATCATGTTTTGCCATTTTCTGTGAAATACTTTTAACATGAAAATTAAGTTGTTCCTACATAGCATTTATCATTTAACATAGAGGTTCTCATGTTTTTTCATCTCACTGTTTTCCTAACTTCATGTAGTCATTTTGCATTTTATGGATCATTTAATTTTACATCTGTTACAACTCCCATTCTGTTGTCCTTTGGACTACTGAGTACTGTTTGTGCTCTTTTATTAATTATAAAAAGAGTGGTGTAGGGTTGTGCTCCATTTGTTTATTGTATTCTATTGCAGATTACAGTGTGAGATTCACATACTTGTCACTGTGAGAGTTGTAGGGAGTTGTGTATATTTAGACACCATAATTATAAACCACAATGTTAACACTTGTTTTTTCTCATATTATATCACAGAAAACTGGGGATTTCCTTTCTAGAGATTTATCTGCATTGTAAACTTTCTCTAATGAACCTATCTCCTAGAAACAATCTTCTGTTGAACACAGCATCCTTGTTGTCAGGGTGACGTGAACACTGGGATGTGAGCATTCACACATACCAGCAAGTGACAAATAATTTAAATTTTGTAAATTACTTTCCCCTCCCCTTACTTTGTTTACGTTCCTTTGATCCTCTTTCTTTTAAGGTAGGAGCATGCCCATAGATTCCCAACAGCCCATGACTGCGGATTTTAAAAGGAGACAATTTAGTCTGTACCCTTGATGTTGAAATGGGATATGACTGGTAGGGTACTTTGGGACTGTTAATGAACAGGCAATTAGTGTCACCCCTATAATTAACTCTTTCCCCTCTCTTTATTAACACATGTGGTATTGTTAAAGTTTTTAAAAGAAACTCTGTGTAGGGTTTCTGATATTTTCTCTGATAGTTTTCTTATCTAATGATACTTTTGCTAATGAGATTTTATGTTAATTTTGAGTTTGTACACAAAGGTTGTTTATTGACTATTTGTAGGAAACATTCCGAATGTATTTTTGTAGTTACATGTAACAATGCATGTGACAGCATCTTGAAAGTGCTAAATATGGTCCCAGCTTTGATTATCATGTTGAGCAACTGTTTGATAGAGATATAACGTACATTGTAGTGGACATGTTATATATTTTATTGAAGTAGTATGCTAAAATCAAATCTTCATTTGCACATGCACCTCTTGTCTGTTAAGGATGAGTTTCAGTATATTTGAGCCATTTATCTTCAGTAATACAATATGATTTTAGGGAAACTTATATTTTGGTAACCATGTTTATATTGGTGTTTAAAATGGTACGTTTTTAATATTTTCATTGTCACCTTTTTTATAGGTTTTCCTCTAGATATATAATCCCATTTGTTTCTGTTTATACTCAGTTTTTTTATCTACTTTTTTACATTTCATATGTCTACTTTGCAATATATTAGACGTAAATTGTTCAAATAAAACCCAGTTTAAATGCTGTGTAACATTATCCGTGTGATTTTTGCCACCATAAAATGTTACCAAATATCTTTTCATATATCAGCTTTTAGTACAAAAAGCCCACACTTACATATGAAATATTTTTATTACCTACATATGTTGAGTATCTCTTACCAGTAAATTTCATTTGAGGCGACAACAGGACTGGGGTTATTATTGAGGGCCAATTAAAATCAAACGCAATTAAAAAGATAAACAGATTTGAAGGTGTACAGACCCTGTCTAATCTCGTTAAGCATTAAATATGATTAACTAGATGGTAAGTGATGATAAATGTTACAAAATCTATGAAAACAGTAATAATGACAGGTTATAAATGGAGGGATCTAGTTTGATGACATACTTCTGAGACATAAATTTCCTGGTGTGAGATTAGTGTCAGAAAGATACTTATCTTCAACCTGTGCTGGAGTTTATAGCTAAAGTAAGTAGTAGGGGGTGAGAAAATAAAATCAAGACATATTTTAGCCACCCTATGTAAAAGCTGGCTCATTCAACTTTGCAGTTACTAGATTTTAAAGAATGGTATATAGGAGTCCTCATATGGTTGGTGGTTAGGCTGTTAGCCTGGCAGTAGCAAAAGTATCTAATGTGATCTCTACAGCCACAGTTTTCACAAGGCATTTCAAATAAAACTCACGAGTTATGAAGTGTATATGTGCATGACATATATCTTGGGTCAGTTAAAAAAGGTCATGTTCATTTAGGGCTATTTATTGGAAAAACCTGTTGGCACTTGTACTTGCAAAATATAAACTTGTGTCTGCTCCTTGACCATTTGTTACTAGAATACTTTGGTCATAAAGATATAATAAACCCAAGCATATCCTGTATATGATGAGTATATCAGATTCTCAAATGTCCGACATAATGAGAGCTGACATATAGCATGAAATTGACCAGCATTATCCACATAGACGGACACAGCCCATTGACCACTAACTGCAGTGATGTATGTACCAGACAGCAGGAGACATTCCTCTGAAAACGGAGAATGACAACTGATTTGAGAGTTTCTACAACTTGATCGAGAGAACAGGAAGTATGTATGACCGATACATTAAACAGCTGGACCTGGGTCCTAATATAACGGGTGTTGTATCAGGACCCAGACTGGATATATGAAATAACGAATAATTAAATGACAAACATTTTGCTTGCAAGTCTCTATTCATAACGGTGTTTGTTCTTATTGTAAATGAAAAAGTTCAATCCAAGCCTTATAAAATTCAAATCAGAGTTAAAATTCGTCGTCTCTGTGGTAGAAGTCATTTTAATATATATATAAAATAAGGGCCAGTTTTTGGCGACAACAGTAAGACGGGTTCATAATGACCAGCTATCACGTGACTACTGTAGTACCTTGAATCCGGCATTTACAATCTAATTCAACAAAATAAATTGGAACCAGGAATACTCTATGATAAACATTTGTAGTACATGGAGGTAGACGTCATCATTTTAGTTACTGATTCAAGGTTACAATCCCCGTACTTGTCTGATAAAACTTCACTAATTGGTGAGCTGGCATACATCGGTGGCACTTCTCGGAACAAGAGTATACACTATTAACCTTGCTGAGTGTATTTAGATAAAGAAGATTTAACGGGCAATTACATTAACTCCGCCATAAATACATTCTGTCCTGAAAAGCCATATGTTAAATGTTGTGTTTTATATTTCATTTTCCCGCCAAATTATCGGTTGCTCATACACGATTTTGTCTTTGCGGCACTTCAAAGACCCAGCCCATTTCCATGTTCCATTGTCAATTGGGTTCATGTGATGTGTCTAGTCACGTGCTGAGCTGAATGAAGTACATACTTGTCACCTCTTGCCTTCAGTCTGTGTCGCTTGATAGCCTTGTGCGAAAAGGGAGCCGATTGTGTAAGTTTCCTCTGTCAGTACATAGCCTCTGGACACGCCATGTGCAGTGTCTATTTTTAGCGGCACACAACTTAGCACCGCGTGGCCTCGGGATGGACTGGATGGAAGGGACCTGGGGATATGCACCTAAATACGCGGTATGCTAGGCCCACCGGCGTTTGAATATGTTCAGACTTCCTAGCTAGGTGTTAGTAGCTAGGGTTAGGACCCCTTATCCAGGATAGGCGTTCGCACCAGAAATTCAATGGAAGGGTGGAGCTATCCCAAAAACATAGAGAGCTGAAGTTCAAATGTACTAGGCTAGTTTAACAACAAATCGTAGTTTAATGTATATACGATTTTGTCATTTTTTCAGAGAAAAAAACTTTAACATAACGTTCTTGTTTAGATTCAGAATGTTTTGAAAATTATGTTCCAGACAAGCTACAATGCTACGTCAATATCTTTTACTGAAATCGAAGCAAATACATTGTGGGTTGGGTTGATTCAATGAAAATCTGCTGCGCCCCTGTGGTTGTAATACAGAGGACCTGATCAGATCACTAGTGTAGTATTCTTGAGGAGGACACCTACCACATACAGCTTTGATTGGTACCAGTAATGAAGGTTGCTGGCAAATTCTCTCATAAATTATTGTTTCGATCATGGGTAGAGTCTCGAGAGCGATTGATAAAACACATCACTACAAATAACTCCCTTTATACAGAACAACGGGAAAGGATTTGCGAGCTGTCGATGTTAAGCTCGAATAAAATCTCTACGCAGCAAGTTATTAAAGATACAATCGACATAATCATTTTATTCACTATCACATGCATAAATTCATATAGAGTTAAAAGATTTTCTTTTCTTTTGTATACAAAATTATTGCGCAGTTTTACGTTTCATGAGAGATTTATTTCAATTCTCGGCGTGCTACAGTCTTTTTGGAGCCCATATCTTGCTCTTGTAACAAATGAGTAGCAGTTTTACAAATTATATCAAATGTTTGCATTTATTAAGAGCAATCATACGTTTTGCAATAAAATGACGAGTTCATACTACAGATTAATCAGGCTAAGTTTAGGAAATGTGAAGAACTATCATTATTTACAATCCACTCGAGCCTGCAAATGATATATGACTGAAAACCACACAAACCTCATAATGCACCAAGAAAATGGGCGGGAGGGTCTGTAATCGTCTGCTGCAACCAAACAGTGGTTGCATGTTTTATCTTGAACTTAGTTAACAAAGTATGGGAAACTATGAGAAATTTTCGACATCTGGTGAACTGATAACACCCCCCCCCCCCCCCCCCCCATCTCCTCGTCCGATTTTTTGTTTAAATCCCGCGCAACCCTTGGACACAGATCTTTCTGTACGTGAGCAAGGAGCAGTCCAGGTAGGGAGACGTCAGATGATGGATTACAAAGACAAACATATACATTTTATGATCTAGTGTGATGCCGGTGTTACGTTTCAGGGTCGTTTCTAAGCGAGGGGAAGGTGTCCGCCAGCGTAATCCATCAAATCGTTAAATTTCAAGTTCGAAATTCATTCCACTGAAACATGGTCTCGAAAAATTTAAGAAAGTCATCCAGTAGTCAATTACAGAAGGGAACTACTCGACGAGGGTGATTTGTAATAAGCGAAAAGCTGTAAGTTTGGTCAATACGACAGTTAGTTTGAACTGGACAACATTACCATTACAGTTCCACTTGTGAGTTTACTACGGTTTACAGACATGTGCAATGAATGAAGAGAATGACTTCAATATCTAACTCGCAAGAAAGAATGTTTTGTTACAAAAGTAGAGGAAACATGGTTATAGAGTATAAATTTTCAGCGGACAGAAAGAAACCGTGTCTGCAAGCGCAACTGTTTGTCCGTGGCATTCAGTCGAACTCGCGCTCGTTTTTCTCCCAGAATATTAAAGCAGACATTAACTTCTGCAAAAATATTTTGTTTTTCAAATTAGTGCTGTAAATTTGATTTTAGTATGACAAGACAGCAATGATCATTTGGCATGAGAGAGTCTGGAAGTAACCGCATCACGCGAGGAGAAAATGGCGGCTTTTCTATGAGAACGTCTGCTGTTATCATGCATAGTGGTTAAGTAGGCACTCACGTGGATCTTTGACGATCATTACCGTCCTTTCAAGCCACATCAGCGTGCTTCCAAACCCATAAGAATTTTGATTATATGTACGATAGGTTTTAATTACTTGTCAAATCGGTGTAGCGGATTTAGTGCAAAGGTGGAAGGCAGACTTTAATTAGAAACGACGGATAGTGTGCGAATGTATATTTGGCGGTTCAAAAAGCCGCGAATTTATATTTTCAGGTGAACTCTTTTTCTTTGAAACGCAAATATAAAAACAAATGTACAAAACGAATAAAATCTGACGAAAATTGTATATCAAGTCACTATAACTCTTCAAACGTTTTAACGCTATAGGCCTGCTGAAAGTAATAATGTATAGTCAAGCTGTATACTAACTGAGTGACTGATCTCCACTTGTTTCCAATCGAGATTTTAGATAACCCGAGCTAGATCTAGATCTATGTGGATAGAAATTAAAAGAAGAAATTTGAAATTATGAAAGACATTTCAACTTCGGCATATATCAGAGAGGTTTATTACACAGTTGTCACATGGCGAAATTCCATCATTATGATGATGACCTGCCATCAATGTCAAACTGTACGTTCCACAATTTATCATCATGATTATTATGATTAATAATTTCATTACAAGAGGATTTCCGTCGCTGAATGGGCCGTACCTTCGGACGTGAAACATATTAATAAAGCATAGCAAAAGTGAAGAGATCTTATTATACATAGTCACTGGCTTCACTTGATACCCATACAGGACGCGTGACAGTTATTATTTAACTTGATTGATGAAAGCTACATTTGAAATTAATATTCACCATGGGACATTATGTGAATCTAAGGCCTACCTAAGCTGTTTCCCCGTTAAATGGTGTTAAAAAGCGCGTGCCGAATAATACCCTTTGTATATAAGCAGTGTTCTGACAGCACTTTGAAAAGAAAACTGAGCTTCATTTTTCATTTTAAATTGATGAGATCTAAAATATTTGAAATTCAAATAAATACAATTGTTTCTGTTACACTAAAACCTCTGTAGGAGTAAGGACAAGTAAGACTTAAATATAAAGAGGAACCCGATAGTCGAAATTTATCTGACAAGTAAAGTTGAAAAAAAAATGCAAATCCTTCCATTTTCAAATATTTTTTAGTAATTGTTCAGGAACACTAGTGCTATAGCCGGACCTGACCGCCGCCTTACTGCAAGTCACGTGACTTTCCATCATATCTGCAAGTCTGTAGTTCTATTATCATATTTTCTTGAATAAACAAGTATATGACCCATTTCGTTCACTATAAAAATATTGCTAAGTACATGTAGTGAGCCTGAAAGTCGGAAAAGTTCGAAGCAAGAGATAAATGGTCAATATGTATTATTGTGTTACACCAGTTTGCACTTTATCTGATAAGATTTAACTTTAAATTTCTTCTTTGTTAATGAAACTATATACCTATGCACCCCTCTTATTCATATTGAGGCCCACGTGGCGCCGAGGCCAACACGTGCTCAAATTTCAGTGTTTCAGAATGTTGATACTTTGAACAAACTCATCTTCAATCATAACCAGTGAATCAGATCTCCCTAATTACATATTTTGGACAATGGGTCGCTATCTAGCAATTCAAATAGACGACCTCTATGATAATTCTTTGCTTTTTCTGAATTCAAAACCGCAGTACCCGAACGCGCCGTTAGAAATGAGATACTTAGATTGATGAACTAAATGTAGCAGAACTGTTTTTGCAATCCATAGGAAATTTATAAGCTTGAGGGAGCATAAATCGAGGACACACGGTAATATTCTTTAGTGACTGCTCGATTTATTTCATTTTATTTGGTTATTTATCACGGTCCTTTCTACCGGCGGATGGGGAAACAGTTTTTTCAATTCATTTATTTGGCAAATTCAGCACAAAAATGCTTTTGGCCAATGTAGACAATGTCGCTGCTTTGGAAGTGTATATACATTGTATTTTTGAGAAAAAAGTCTTGAGTCACAACATATTTCGTAACTGTAGCTAACGGCCAATGAAACGCTTGTAAGGTGCAGTTACATATTTGACACTTTTTCAGGATGTAACTTAAAAAGTAGAAATTTTTGGTACATAGCGGTTCCTTTGCATTTCAATTTTCCAGTCCCGAGGCTGCGCCATCGATGGATTTTGACCGCGGTCTTCATAATGTGTCCGCCAAGGGCACGTCTAAATCCAGGAAACAGTCTTTAAACAACGTATGAGGTACTAAGAACTCACAACTATAATTCATATCAAATTGACGCACACTAGTCAGTATTTGCATGAACACTCTTATATGGTCAACAATTGTGTTTTTTCACATGGCCTTACATTGCACGAGCAATTGAATACCTTATCAAAGGGTGTTTATTAGGTTTAAGAGCTTTATTAAAATTTTCAAAGGATGTTCTAACCAATTTTGAAAAGAAAGTTGATATGAACCACCCTGACTGGTCAAACTTTAATTCATTTGTGTGCCGTGCATAATTTGGCGTAACAAGTTTCAGTCAATTTACTGAATTACAGCCTTGTTAGTAAATGGACTTGCCTTTGATTTTTGAAAGAAGTCCTTTTTTATAATAACCATTTAGATGAAATAAATTATAAAAGGTAGCTGATAAGGACATATTTATTGACTTCGTGTATAGTGTACTCAAGTGTATCAGACAGCGTGGTCAAACAAGACATCATTAAATTTAGTACCAAATACCCATTTCAACTTCGTTACTCACAAACTGATTTGTGTTCAATTACAAAGATTGAGTCATTGAAATTTTAGATCAAATTAAGCACCTTTAGTAAAATTTCAACTTTCAATTATTCTGTACATATAAACACGTCTAAAGTTTGAAGCCATCTGTCTTTTTAATGTATTTTTTAATCGGACCCTTTTAAGTGCCAGGATGCAAACTGGAGTAGCAGGGCGGAGTAGATCGACCACCATGGCGCCAGACGACAACTCTGTGGTTAATAATCTGCAGAACAAGATAGACTTAACCACGCGTCATTACACACAATTTACTTTGACCATTTCTTTAATTACTTCTGTCAACCGGCTCATCAACTGTGCGCATCCCATATTGACCGTATCATTTCCATAACAACCACTTGCAAGCCGAATTTACATATCATTTGAATAATCCATTTATTGTCTGTGCGCCCTTACACTGTTTATAATGGGTCATGATTCTGGTATTATGGGTAACCTGGCAATAATAATGAAATATTTCCATATTGACTGGCAGACCACTGCTGAGTAGTTTTCATAAATTAAGTGACATTTTTGTCTCGTATCTTCTCGGTAGATAAGTTAAATAGACTGGAAGAATTTAAATAACAGCATGGCTGGGGTGTGAGGCTGAGGTAAAAATTGTCAAGCATTTTAATGACGTTTATAGTAGCACGGCTACTCCATCAAAAGCAAGTTCAAATATTCGATGCCGTGTTAGACCGCCCTGTCGGTATAGACTGCTTCTTTGTATTTAGCTCTGGTCGGGACAACCCAGTCCTCCACAGTAGGCCATGTAAGATCTTTTTACTATGAAATCTAGCTACCCATCTCTTTCACGCCGACCATCTTTTGTAAAGATAGTTATTGTTTTTCGAATAAATGCTGATTATTCAGTTTTTATAAATGACGAGGGCGAAACACGCAATCTAACAGGTGGCGTTTTTCTTGAACCAGCCTGCGTCTGCTATGATAAAATGTTTGTAACCATTCTCGTTATATTTGCCCATTGACCATTCCATCTTCATTAACCGTTTATATACCATAGCTTTATATTCAACAACCACACCGAGTGCAAATCAACCTGTTATTTGAAGTAAAACTTGTGAGGAGAAATGAGGTATTTTATTCCCAAAACATCCGTCTTTATCCGGGGATGCAGAACACAAGCAGATTTTGTGAATATATAGAAACTTTTTAAAGTCTCGCAAAATGTTTATGTCGACACCTGAGTAATTGAAATTTAAAATTTTCCGCCCATAAATATATAGAATTTCGTCTACAGCTGTATAATGGTATATATTTAGTATCTTTCGTTTGGTTCTAATAAATGCCTGGATGTATTAACTTGCCTATAATGGATATAGTAAATTTTGAAGTAAATTAAAATAATTGTTGGTTTTATATGGAATATGACACTGTTTTGACAAGAAGGATAGCTAAGGTAACGACTGGCTGTGATGTGACCCACAATAGAGTGCATTTCGTCACCCAGTGAAGAGGAGACAAACGTTTTGAATTTAAGAAAAATAGACCTACAATGAAAGTCTGTATATCCTGTTTTCTCGTATTCTCAGGGGGCTAAGCATGTAAATTTGTTACCTATAAAACAGTACACATTTTAGCAACATTATTTA
>JAUMHA010215156.1:0-15850 GCA_032359765.1 Saxidomus gigantea | reverse complement strand
GAAAAAAACCGAGTGAGTTTATAAACAGTTAAGCTGAAACAGCATCAATACTGATGTAATACATGTATAAATCAAATTCTTCTTTACGTTGAATTGCCCGACATTCTATGGATGTACTTGACCTTCACATTCAAATCTTGCTGATATAAAATAGCATCGCAGACGGCAGAAAACATTAGATTAACCTTTTAATCTGTAACATATCTACAAGCACAATGTAGCAGCACGTATTTAAAAACTCATACTTTTGATATACTTCTACGTGTAACAATTATATCGCTTTGACAATTTACTTTTTAAATGTCGTGACTATTAAAACCGGGGTATTATCCGCTTTATTTATGAAAACTTAGTAGAAATAGTTATTTGTAGTTTTTGGGTTTCTTAAAAATGTGATGCTATGTGCGCTCTCTAAGCTAGTTATAATATTGGCCAAAATGGTAACCGTTTTACCCTCACCATTATGGTAAATTATGAAATTGACATATTGGATATACAAATTGCATTCAAAAGTCTAAAAAAACAAAAGCTAACGAGAGAAAATTCTTATGTAGATATCTACTACTACTTTTAGAAGTTAAAAAAGCTACCTAAATAACAGCTATACAACTGGTCACTTTGAATCCAATGTTAAAAGCAAACATGCCGAGGTAAAAAAATATAATTCGCTAAATGTACATTTCACTGTGGTGTTGCAATATTATCAGTGACATTTAAGTGACTTGAGACAAACTGACATGAATGATTCTCTCACGTACGGTGTCGATATTGTCGTTTTGTGCTACAGTGATGTTGATGTAACCTTAATTTAAAATGTTTACGCGTTCTTACTGATCATTTTAATAAGTAACAACAACTTTTGCTTAGTTGTATGCAATATTTAAAAGCCATTTACGTCTACCAATTATATGCAAAGCTAATAATTAAACGTTTTATGCATAATTGAACATTCAAAGACTATTGAATTCAACAACAAGTGAACAGTACTGTAAAAGTCTTTTATTTATTAATATTTCGCAGATTGTTTATCTACTTGATCCAGAGGAATCACGGTGGACTAGGATTTTCGCAAGGAACTTTCAGTACTTTGTTGATCCGCGCATTATATTTGAGAGCGTTAAGTCCTGTTCAAATTGTAAAAAGGACTATCCAATAGTACTGTTATCCATACGTCACACAGATCGGTCTTCAGAAGATATAGAGTCAATATTGAATTATTTAGAGAAAGGTATTTTTCTAATATTGCATATCTTGCTTGTAGCAATAACAAAATTATAGGAGAAAAAAAGTATCCAGTCCGCCTAGAAAACAACTTTCAACTGGGTGGGCTAAAACATACTAGTGGTCAAAACGATTCCAAATTCTTTTTGTAACGGCAAACATTTAGAAATTATCTTACAGGCATAATAACAGGTTGTTTTATTCGAGCATTTCGAACTAGAAATACAAGAAATTAAGCAATGCTTTTTTGTGGTATATTTGAAAATATGATGCCAGAAAAATTTAAAAGGACTGCCAAAAGAACATTTTTGTTTATTTTTTCAGAACCGTCCTTATCTACATACATGTCCGCCCCAACAAGGGCTTATTACCAAGAATAGCCACTAAAGTGAAAGTCAGTGAGTTCTGCAACGTCTTGGGCGACATTCTTGATTTTGGGCTAGTAGACGGAAGTATTAAGGCATGTTCCTACGACGAATTGATAGACTCAAATGAAGCCTTTAAGAAGTTTGTCCTGAACGAAAAGGATGATTTCACTTCAAAGCGTGGCTATAACTCATTTGTCTAAGCTCGATACTATTCACTTTTATGTAAAGCGAGTAAGTGTAACATGTCTAAAAACATTGATATTGTTTCATAAAATACAACACAAGCTAAGTATCAGCACATGACTTACATTGAACCATGAAATGTTTCATAACAATACGTATATTATTTTTATGACTCAACTTATGAAATACTACTGCTACACATAATACTTATTTCGTCTTAAATATCTTCGACACTTACGAAGATTTATCATATTGTATTTCTGGTTTATCTATTTTAGTTCTTCTAAATATTTTTACAACGCAATCTATTGATTCTATTCAGCTAAACAAATATTTCAAACTTACGAAAAAGAATTGAGTTATTTGATCTCAGTGCTTTATGCATCACAGTGATATATATAAAAATATTAATTTGTTTACACTGATGTTTTATTTGTCTCGAGTAAATGGCCCTTTGCGACAGTCACATACATCATGTATCAATTCATACACCTGAAAAAAAATCCTTTAGCATTTAGCATTAATACATGATTGGTTGTTTGACAAGTATATACCCCAACTTAACATAATTGTATTAGGTTATAATATGTTTGAAAAGTTTGTAAAAATTAGTAATTCATGTCATATGTTCATGTTCAGCAGGATATAAGTTCATGTGAGCCTTTGAACCGACCACATACATGTATGTACTATAGGCGAAAACTAGAGAACCCGGAAAACAACCGTCTGTCAGATCTGGTAACCACCAACTATCTCACGTACTTCTCAAGACGGGAATCGAACCCGAATTTGTGAGAATCAAGTGTGCTAACTGGACAGCCAAAAAGAGAAAGTGCAATTCTTACAGACCATTAAATATGAAGATGTATGTGTGTCATAACGTGTCCAGTCCAACTAGATTGATCGGAATTGAAACTAGATCCTCCTGGTTGCTTTGCTAACAACACCACCACAAACATATGCAATTCTTAAATACTACAATGCAGCCTGTCCGTAATTGCACTTGATTGTAACGACATTGGCGACATTACGACACATTCCCATGTTCCCTTTGTTTTTTCTGTATAGTTCATATAATTTGGACCTGACTGTACCTTACAATTAGGCGAAACATGTTTTAGAATTGGACGAAAGTACCTAGGCCTTAAGTCAGATCGTACTGATTGAATCTCTATCAATTGATTTAAACTGAAAAAATACTCGTGTCTGCAATTAATTTCCCTTGTTGATTTAACATAGTTAACTAACAATTTTTAAACGATACTTAAATAAAATTAATAAGCTTTCTTTTTCATGATTGTTGAATAGTCCCGGCCAACGGTAGGCTTTCTCCCCTATAATCATAACAGCCCTTCACCATATTTAACTTCTTTCGTTCACATCCATCATTTTCTTTTCTTTTCTCATTTGTTGTGCTTTATGTCAGAGCCGAAACTTTAGTTCGGTATTATGTTATACCTTACCCGCTTTTTTTTGTATTAGCCTTACTTATTCTTTTGCTAAAGCATGTTTTCAAATTTCGGTAACGAACGTTTTAAAAAGTATAGTACATGGTGTATGCTCTTCTTTTTTCTTTTGTTAGCGTGCAATTCGAGCTGTGTCTTATATTTCCGTATATCTCATACTGTGATCAAGATACTTTTATTTTATTTCGTAAAAGATTCTTGTGTACTAACCAATATTCACATATTATATAATATATGTTTTTGTTAATTAGCAGTACATGTTAACATGGTTCTACTGTATGTTTATCAAGGCCATGTGACGTTTAATTTCTAAGGGACAAACCTTTCGGAGACTTGCTTTCAATGAATGTCGTACTAAGTAAATACAACCAAAACGAGAATTGAGATCCAAGTTTGCGATATACATAAGGATTTAATTGTATGTTAAACATTTGGCAAGCAAGTCAGCAACACTAATTTACTAGAAGATGTGCAATATTCGCACCTCATCGTGTTGAAAGGTTCATTTATTAGTGAACTTGCCAAAATAAACCGACACTTGACAATGATTATCTAATTTCTTTGATAACAAAGCAGTAAGACTGTCAATATTGTGTCAAATCAACAACTTTAAAAGGTTTACTTGCTCATAAGAAATGTAACAAATCTTTCTCAAAAGAAAAAAATGAATTCATCACCTAGGAAAAGCTATCCATCGTGTTTGAAAATTTAATAGCTACGTTCGTCTCTAGATACACGATAACTTTTTGGGTATAGTCCGACAATGCCAAAAGTTTTGTAACTAACGGAGATGTTTTGGTATGTCCCTTTATGTAATTGAAGATGATGGTGCCTTGATATCAATACAGAGAACCCCACTTGTTATGTAAACAGACAACAATCATGAAAAACGTGCATTAAAAAACTTATGGAAACAAGACATGTAATAAAAGTGTTGGAAATTATTTAGGGACGATATTATTCTTATAGTTCCGTGCGTAACTAATATAACAGTCCGCGTTGGTCCGTGTTCCACACGTTCTTTATCCACGTTCTGATTCATACACTTGTTTGTTTTTCAATTGTAAGATTATTTCCCTGATTTGGATTTCATTTAACTTAACTTTGAGTAACATTTTACTTTCAAAAGGTTTTGTTACATTTGCGTAAGTACACCTTCTCTTAAAAATGATAAATGGCTTAAAAGGTTCGATACGATAAGAAAAGTGTGCAAGTGTTTAACAGAAACGAAAGTTAACATGCTGTGTTAATCTTTTGCTATATGAGATCTAATACATTTTATTTAAATACCCTTTTGTTAAGTATGTTAACTGTACTAAAACTAACTCCACTTCGTCTCATATAAGGAAAGAAGGATTTGAGCGTAATATACAATACGGAATAACACTCTAATGGCCGGATTTATGTTAAGCTTTTAAAAATTACTCCCACGTATTTAAACATAATTAAAACCTTCACACATGTTTACATTATCGGTGTTTGTGTTCGAACTACAATATATGTTGATTATTCACTAAATGGTCACCAACACGTAACAGTTACTCTCTTAATTCAACGCTGGAAGCATAGTTTTGGCATATTTTATATATACGTGATACAGTCAATTACGCGGGACGTTGTTCCTGCTTTATATTGTATATATGACGTCATCAACCTTTAAACCCGGCGCCGTCAGCGCTAAGCTTCGTTGATATGCTTGTCGTTTAGATGCTTCGCAATTAATCACTCAGGCCTTCGATCTTCGTGATTAGATAACTACGCATATAAACTCCACACAGTGATAAACTAACCGGTATATCACTCAAAAGTAAAATCTATTGCTTTATTATAAAAATAGAAAGTGCTTAAAACAACTTGATTTCAGGACCCAGCAAATGTCCTACTTTGTAAAAAGGCCGTTTAGACGTCCAGTACTAACTTTGAGAAAACATTAATTCTAACACGAATGGCTGTGTTTCCTATTTAGACATATATAGAAAAGGTTATGATTTTACTACAAAATACAGCACGTTTATCTAAGGATGACGTGCCGCAAAATACGTAATGACGTGTCGTATGCAAACAAGCACGTCCCATTACATAACACATTTTAAAGTTACAATGATGTACTGCTACGAGTTCAACATAGTTCGAGATATTATTCAAAAAGAAAATGGTCTGTTAGAATCCAAATAATAAATAAGTGCCAATATTTTATCGTTAAATATCATAAAATACAATCAGTCGTTCGAATGCGAAAAATATAACCACCCGTGCTACGCACTCATGATTTAATTATTTAATTACTACACATCCGAACTCAACGACAAAATACAGGAGCCCATTTACCGAACTGAGAATCTGCCGCGACTGATATCTACGACCAGACAGGAAGTTTTATAATTTGCAAGACAGAAGTCGCATGTTTCAAGGTATAGGGAATAAGGAGGATTTTGAAGCACATTCTCTGAATGCTGTAATTAATTTAATGGTGTGCACTGGAGCATCGTCATGTAACAGCCGAACATATGTAAGCTGTGACTGGGCGATGTTTCTAATAGTACGTTGTCAACATCATGGTAGTATCTTCCAGTCACACTCGTGTCCATCTGTGCTGGCACCTGTATTACTATGACTTCACGAGAGAAGCTATGGCATACATATCATTCTTTGCCCTTTAAGTATGTGTAGCAATTATTGGCCTTTGCAATGTTTGGTAGTCCATATTTTGTTCCCAAACTTCGGCATAGGTTAAAACTGCTCGCTCTCAGAACGTATAGTCATACAAAAAAGTTCCAGTAAAAATACTGTAAAGTATATCTGTATATTTGAATTAATACGCTACCAAATAATAAAGCGTTGCAAACGCTTTTGAAATTCCGATATAACCATATAGTGTAGGGGTGCTTTAAAACCAGCATTTTCAATCGATTTTTGCAAATTCCTAACTAGATTTTTCCGTCAATTGTTGATTCTAGCCTTTAGTTTTATATTTATGTATTAGTATGCCATTTTTGAAAATTTTATTCTTTTAAACGGCAACTGAGAGCGAGCAGCTTTATTAAGGTTAAAGATAGTGTAGCCAGGATTTCAGCAATTTTCTGTCAGTTTTCACACACACCCTTTTGGTCGTCAATCAATATTCGCTGTTGAAATGAAGTTTAGATACTGAAACACCAACAAAACGTACAATATCATTCACGATATTTCTAGCATATTTTTGAAGAATTTCTCCTATTTTCGACAAAATGTTTTTACACGTTGCTGTCTTCGACCCGCATGATTTTGCTGCATATCCCGGAATCAAATTTTTACACAATAGCGGAGCTTACTGAGCACTTAGATGAAAGCCAAAACTTTCCCATTAATTGGAATTTGTTTCCAATCATTTTACAACAGTGGTCAATAACTGTTTATTTTGAAAAGACAAAACTCTAGACATCGGTTATTCATTTGATATGTGTATATACTATTGTGAAGATATTGGATAGAGGTATTCGTGTGAATAACTATCAATGTAAAATGTCTCATGGATATTTTACAATAATAAACAATACACTACAAATACCTCTTATGTTTTCTTACAGAAGTTTTGAATGTCAAGGATTCCTAATTGCACTACGACCGTGGTACCGATGGGGTCGAACCGTGAAAATCTCCGATCCTGAAAAGAATAGATTTCTCCTGTATGATTATAATCTTAGGTTGTTAAGTTAACATCTTAGTGTTACTTTTTAAACAAAAGTCTATGTACTTTTGGCCTTTAATAAATATATATATATGTGTACCAAAGTTTGCGCAGTTTGGTCATTTGTCCGACAAATCCTTTTTGCAAGTAATTTGAATAATTTATTTTCCCATTGCTAAGTGGGGGCAGATGTCTAGACGTCAAAAGAAGTTTTGATAACGATTTATATTTCAAGGCATTGAGTGGTATACTTTGGCTTGTCAAACGTAATCTCTGGATTACCTAGCGGGGGTCTATCTGGCGGAACTAATGAGACACGCATTGCAGGTTTAAATAATTAATTTAAAGCATAACAAATTTGCACAGCTGTTTGCTGATAAAGCAAAAAAAACAAGCACTGATTAATAGCATTAATTTCCGAGGTCCAATACGTCTGCCCGAGGATAAATAACAAGGCCGATATGAAATCAATTGATTAATGATTATTTTATTATTTAACTTTATAATATTGGCTAAAAAACAAGAATATATAAGTGTTTGTAACAATAACAATTCTATTTGTGTTTAACTTAGTAAAATAAGATATCAGCAGGAGTCTAAGTCTAAGAATGGCGCCGTTTAAAAATCTAACGGAAGTGACTTCTCCGTATTGGCAATCTCTTTCAAACCAATTAGAATGCTTGAATTCCATATTGGTCCTGTTTTCTCGTATTGGCCCTGCTTTTCTCATATTTGCTCAGTTTTGTATTAGCTCTACCTGTTTCATATCATGTGCGCAATTGATCTAATACAGCGTGTAATATTGTAAAATTGAATAATAATATTTCATATCAAATGTGTAGTATATAAAAATTGACAGTCTACTACACACTGTTAGTTCTTGACTACTTGATAAATGAAACGCATTTTGATCACAGGACTCTTTGTTTACATATACATGTACCACTTGTTTTTCTAACATCATAATTTGAAAAAAAAATTATAACGCAAGTATGTAAGATTTATGGGTTTAGACGGAGAGTTCGCCTGTGAAAGAAAGTCGTCAGTTTAACTTGAACATCGGTTGGTTTTTGGAGATAGTCGTTCATTTTACCTGACTGATTGCAAATGAAGGAAACTCGTATTTTTTTAACCTGAATATTCGCCAGGTCTAGGTTTGTGAAACATTTAAAACCTAAGTAATTCATCATTTGTAGTTAGGTTGGCCGACCCCCTACTGTTATTTTGAGGATTTAAAGTTTATGAAAGTAGTCACATTTTGGTTGGTCAGTGGTTGATTGAATGCATCTGATTGTGTTAGTCTAAGGGTGGATTTTGCTAATTTAAACCACTTTTTTGAGGTTATTTTGTTTTCATTTATTTTATCAATAATATTCGTTGGTGAGCGACTTAAGTTTTCTTATTGATTTGGTTACTTCGTTACCTATGCTTAGACATTTGGACCAGTAATATTCGATTCTGTTTGTTGTCTTTTCCGCTTGTGTGTTAGTTTTCGGATATTTGAATTAAACCAAAGGGCATCATTTTGGCGAATAATAACATCTTTGTTGGTACTGTTTGTTTTGCTGCATCAAAGATAGATTGAATTATTTCAGATTTTACGAGGTCAAGATCATCACTCCCTAGGATTTCTTCAAGTTCGTTCTACTGCCTAAAATTGTTCTGATATTCCATACTCACCATCGTATTTGAATATGTGTCTTTTATATGGATGTGATTTTGGTGGGTTATATTTAAGAACAATGACAATTTGGCAGTGATATCGGACGATAATGGCCGCCAATTAGAAGTGCTTTTATATGCTACTCAATCCATAGGGCTTCTATCTTACACATTTACATGTGTCCAAAAATTAGGTATTGTTAAGTCGTCACTTTTAGAATTGTTTGTTTCTGTAAAGTCTAAAATAGCATATGGTTGAGCTTCGATTTCAAGTATATTAAGCCTTTGAGTATTAACGTACATTATGCTTAAATCATTTTATGACATCATGAGAGCTATTATTAGAGTCTAGGTCAAGACAAGTATTATTTTAGCATGTGAATCTGCACCATAAGCAGGATGTTATTCACCAGACAACGGAAAAAGGTAAGATAAAATTCCCATAAAAACAGTTTTTAAAAGTGCTCGTTGAGGTTGAGTATGGAGTCTTATGGAGTGAAGAATACAATGTCGAATGTTAAGATACGTCATAAATAAGTTGCGTTTGTAAAATATAGACATGTGATTCATAGGAAGTGTAAACATCGCCACCTACTGCGCCGTACACGCGATACTAAAATATCTGTGTCTAATAATTTCCTTTAGCATTTAAATTACTCAAAACATCTTCTTAATAACAATTTGTGATCGGCATCAGTTTCCGTGTGACAATAACGGGTACAAAATGTATGCTATTGCCATTTGCACCAGCCGCCCGTATTTGACTGTTGAACACACTATAATTGACAGACATACACATTTCACAATAAATGCTGAACACGAAATCTATATCAAATTTAGCACTACACATATTGACACGACAAATCAAATATATAGACACTATTGCATTTACACTGTTACTTTGGTATACAACCAAGCAATAAATCATAAGCAGAGAAGCCTGATATGCAAAACGCTACGCAAATTACATGATGAACTGAAGGTTAAATCATACAGACTTTTGAAATATGCGCTCTTAGGTTACTTCCCTATAGTTGTGCTGAACCAAAGTGCATTTATTTCACAAACCAGTCATGCGAAAAGGTAGAAAAGACAAAAATGATTATTTGACTTTTCAAAAAGAAGTGGATACTCGATCATCAATGAATAGAATAGATAGTTAGAATATATTTCTTAGCTACTTTTCAAAATACTTAATCTGTAATTATATTAATAGAAGCAGTAAGAGCAAACGCAGGAGGTAAGATAAATTCACAAATACTTTTGCGATCTGCGACCTTTGGTTACTTCTCTTTATACATTCAACATACAATTCTACTAACTATCTATAGACACGTATTAATAATGTTGTAAATTTACATTTTAAAGTAACGCAATGTGTGTGCAAACAACAAATAATTTAAATCTTTCCTTTATACATATAGAACACATATTTATAAAAGTGACAAAATAGCCATTTTATTATTCAAATATGGTATAGATAATCAAATAACATTGAATAGATAGCAGAGCAATGTTAAATTATATATTTAAAGCTTTGTAACTGACGTGGGCAAATTTGTTCACATTGACATTAATGTTTGCTACCTTAGATTGCTTTACTTTGGAGATGGCCTGCACGAGTGTCATGATTTATATTTTCTTGGTGGAATTCAAAACAATTTACATTTGTGTCAGCCTAAACAAAGCACCACTATTATATTTTACGCCAGAAGTTATCCTGCAATATATGATGCTAGTTTCTTCCTATATTATAATGCACTGCATACAGAAGTATAAATGTTCTGAGTAAGTATTGGCTAAACTTAATTGGTATGTTGGAATTGACATCTTAAATAAAAATTAACTTATTCAACTGTAGTTCAGTATTAACCATTTAATCACAACAGGTTATTGTATGTATTATTCTAAGACACAAACTATCGGTAATATATACATTTGTTGACAACTGATTGCATAGCAGGATAGCTTTTTTTGATACATGTCATTCATCCATCAAGTAATACATCCATGTCTTGAATTGTTTCCTTGCAATTTAGCAAACCTATAAAAATAGTTTTGGTAAATGGATTAAGCAGTTTAGAAAAAATATTGACATCGATTGTTTGTACCATATTTTAGGTCATGAATGATTCATTATTTCCGAAGAATACAAAGAATTAGTTTGTAAAAGGTTATAAACATGGCTTTTTAGTTCACCAAAGTGCCAAGATCGGTCGTCGTTCGTCGTCAGCAATTCCCTCGAATGACATCACCTCTTAAACCACTGTGCCAATTTTAACCAAACTTCATAAGATTGTTTCTGTTATGGTTTTCTATCAGAATTCTCTATGGTTCGCTCCGCTGCACATAATGGTCGTCAGAGCTAAAAGTAACAAACCTGTAAACTTCATCTCCTCCTTGACTACTGTGCAACTTTCAACTAAACTTCACAGGATTGTGAACGGTTCCGCTGTATGTTGGATTGTTAAGCAGATTAATTAAATTCTGCATGTATTCACATTTATATTGCACTTCCCGGCACAAAGCCGTCCGTCCGTAACATTTTGTCTCCGCTTCATAATTTATATACCCTAGAACGGTTTTCATAAAACTTGGGTCTGACTGGCATCAGTCGTTAGAGTCATTACCTCATGTCTTTTCTGAGAATCTATATAACATCTTCAAAATTTCTCCTTCCCTTGACTCTAACGACTGGACAAATGCGATCAGAACCAGGCATGATTGTGCCCGGTTCTATAATTGCCATGAAATAAGGAATCATTGAAGAAGTGTTTATGATATAATGTGACCCTAGTTCGACTTCTGTAGCCATTTATCATGTGTTAGATAACACTGAGGGAAACCCTTTCATCTGGTCGTGCAAAAGGAATCTCTGTACCACATGTTATGTTATTAGATGTATCTAAAGAAAAGTAAAGCTGATCAATACATTTATACCATGACAATACGTAGGTTTTATGTAGCAATAGTTGTCATAAATGCAATAATTAAGCAAATTATGAATCTGAGTTGAATATTAAGGGATATTCATCTGCAAAAGATATATTTCTGTGCTCCAACAGGAAGTAGAAAGTCTTTAACATTTGAAAGCTTCTAACAGGACAGTTGTAGTTTGCCATCAGTATTTTGCACTGTTCTGAAGTCACAGGAAAAGAACCTTCAATCTTTTGGAGTGAATGCATTATATGGCAAATACATGTTCAATGATACGAAAAGGAATGGTTGGACATACTGAAAGGTAGTTATAATATTGTGTTGTGCAGTCCCGAAATGAGCTTTGGTTGAGACAAAATTTTGATAGAGAAATTTTTCTTAAAAGAAAAATTATTTCAAGAGAAAAAAGACCTCTTAATCTCAAACGACTGTCTTCCCACTTATGATGCATACAGTTGTCTTTGCAGTATCTTAAAATCCGTTTTGTTGGTGTTTTGAATTCCATTTATCTTTATTTTAAAACACCGTTTTATTGAATAATACATGTACTATAGAGAATAATTTATTGCAAATAATTCCGTAACACTATATACCTTATAAAAATTCTACGTGTAATGATCTCTAAAATGAAATGTGCTACTCTAAACTTCAACTGAGAATTTAGTTACAATCAGATCGTTTCCCTACTTCTACATCTGGCCAGATTGTTCAAGGCACATTTGTCTTCTTGTGGTCAGTGCTACATGTATTTGAGAATTAATTACTTGCCAAGAAGGCAATAAAATTTCCTTGTTTTTCCTTGGATTAGGTAACCAAGAATCGCATTTGATAAGTATGTTGAGATGAGCTTTGATTGAGACAAGTTTTTGTTTTGATAGAGATACTTTCTAAAAAGCGGCAGTATTGAATCGTATTGAAAAGACTTTAACAGGACTGAAAATATGTCGCCAACTGTCCCTTGGCTATTAAAGTTGTTTTCAAAATTACTAGTGCATGCTATTTAAATGACTGTTCGGTTACAGACCAGATAGCATAAAGTGGCGTTTATATATATAAACATTGTATATACAAATGAACCAATAAACTTATAAAAGTATGTTGAGATTGAGAGGTATTTTTTCTCTTCAAAAGACTTGAAGAGAAAAAATACCTCTCAATCTCAACAGAGTCCCATCATTTTTTATGAATTAGTCTGTCTCGGCTTGGCGCATTATTTCAAATGTTCAGGTTTATCTGGATAACCGGTTCTTAATTTATCGTTTACTATAGCGGAATATTACTTTGTTTATGCAAAGGGTTGAAGTAAGTATGACTTTTGTAAAATTTGAATTTAGTTTTGTTACGTTACCAAGAGTTCTGATAATTAATAATTCATGTATAATTTATTCCATCTAGGTCATAATATAATGAGTCCGGAAACGGTCATTTTCTGTGAATTATTCTGTGTCGGCTTGACGCATTATTTCAAATTTTCAGGTTTATATGGATAACCTGTTCTTAATCGTTCGTTTACTATAGCGGAATATTACATTTCTATGCAATTCGTTGAAGTAAGTATCGATTTTGTAAAATATGAATTTAGTTTTGTTACCAAGGGTTTTATTATTAATAATTCATGTATAATTTTGGCAGCGCAAATGTGGCGATGAAGGTTTCAGAAGTTGTGTACCAATTGCAGATTGACAGAAGATCTGATTTATAAAAGATGCATTTAATATGTCGTTAATGTGTCACTATTTTAGAAGATAAATATAGTTTTGTTCTAGGAGTTTATTGATAACAATCCGCTACATGCATGAACAGGAACAAAGTGACAGTGAACAAAATTTTGAAAAACGACTTTGCAGATTAACAGAAAAATTGTGTTAACAAAATATGTATTTAATATGCAGGCAATGCATCACTTAACGGACAAATGTTCTCAGACTTCTAGAAAAAAATAATGTATACAATAATTCTCGTTGCTACGCTGTTTTCACTTCTCGTTAACCCTAACAGAGACAAAATATAACCAATAATTGATAAAGATATAAAGAGCGTTACCAGACCCGTTATATCGGGACCCAGATTCAAAATATAGAATCAAATATAAAACAATATTTTATAAATGTTTAATTTCTATATACGTGTATTAACAAACTTATGTTTAGATTATGCAAGACGTTTTCGACTTGCTCGAGAAACGATTTTTTAACCATACGCTAACCAAAAAAGCAGTTTGTCTATCTGTTACCATTTGCAGAACGTAAAGGAGTAACCTCACGCAAAGAAAATTCTTAAAAAATCAACATAGATGTAGTTATAAATACTCATAACATAATTGAATTATTACTTTGAAAATACAATTTCGCTGTTGAATCCTTTATTGAAATCAGCGAATTTTGACCGTAGCTTTGAGTTTCGTTATCTGACTATTTTCATTGGGTTAAGGTAATAAGGCGGATCAGTAATGATTATTGTTTTTGCCTAAGAACCAGTCAAACACAGATTTAGCCAGACTGGCTTATCACACCAGCGTAAGAGAAATCGACCTGATAAAGGGTGACGATTTGAGGAAAAAACGCAGGGTATGGGTACTGGTAACAGTGTTGGACAAAATGCGACATAAATGCATTTAGTCTGATACAGCTGCGTTTGATGGGTAGAAATTGTCACGTACAATGCCGACACGAAAGCGTGTAGTCCTCTTATTTGATATTGGTCTTGCACAAAGAAAAGTAAAGTAGCCGTCAATATCTATATATATGAAATATGAAAAGTTTCTGTTTCTGTAAACAACAAAATATTATAATCGTTCATAAAACTTAAAAGTCATGATCATCTAATTAATTGTCTAACCAATTCACGTTCCGTAAAAGAAATTTCCCCAACACGATGCACACGGTTGATTTTAACAGAGTGATAAATAGTGCATGTTATATAAGTTAGTAAATCAAGTTCAAATGTCTATACTATAGATACAATTTAGATTCTAGGTTAAAAGAAAATAGTACATGACTCGATGTGTTAAATAGTATTATATTTTATTCAGTATCATTTAAGATGTAAACCAAACTGTTAGGTACCAACAAAAAAAAAACGACCTTTCTCTCTGATATAAAACATGTCAAACGATAAAGCGGATTATACAGTATATGTGATTCATTCTTCCAGATGAAAATTACTGTTATGTGTTGTCGCAAGAACAGTTTTTCACTGTTTACATAAAATCATATCAAATATTAATGCGGATTTTGTGATTTATTCTTTCGGTATTTTGTTTATTGTCACAGTTTTTTAATCGCACAGTTAAGTAGGTCGGCTATTTTGTAGTTCGCAACGAATATGACAATAAAACTTATCTCTGTTTATTCGAATACATTTCCTTCCAAAAAGTCAGAAACAGCCTGCACCATTTTTCCTAATGTCACCAAAGCTATGATGTTAATTGCATCTTCACCGGAGTGTGCAACCTGTTTAGTATAGTTTATCATAGGAAAGATATATCCTTCAGGCAACCCAAAAAGCTCGCTTGTATCGGCTACGGCATTTTTCACGTGTTTGCATGTAAATATTTTGCTGTTGTCTTTCCTCACAGTGTCACAAATCTTATCGACCTTTGTCAAAATTATATAGGCAGGAATATCTGAAATAAAAGAAATATTTGTTTATATTCTTTGATTATCTTTTTAACACTTTGCAAGTTTCAATCATTAATTGACACGACATAAAGAGTAAGAAGATATTTGTGTATCTGTTGTATTGCAACTGAATGTTTTTCATACGTATTCATGTTTTTCCAGGCTTTTTCTCAGTTAAAACGGGCAGGAATTAAGTTTAAGTGTACTAGAGTTTTTATAAACAAATTTAGTTGCTTGATTGTTTTGTTTGAATGTTACCCCTTGGCAACTTTTCACTGAACTATTGTCCTATAGTGTTTTTCAAACATCAGGTGTACATACAGATTATGCTGAAGTGTAAGATGTGTCTGGACTTTACCTTGAAAATATTTTAAACAATATTTTTTCCCAAGTACGAAGCTTGGTTGAACATAGCCATGGCCAGTGTCCACACTTATATAATCGTTCCTTTGTAGTTTTCATGAATATAAAGTACACATAAATGCTTGTCCACGCTAGTTCTTAGTTACCATGGATAAGATTAACATCACAAGTGTTATTATTACCTAGCTACAATGGCGGATGAAAAACATCGGTAAGTGCCTGAATTTCGTACTTTTTCGTTGATATTAATTTCCAAACATATTGATGATATTCCAGACATATGATATGGGCCTCCGCTGTCGATCGCCAATGTCGCCATTTGCGATAATTTTAAGAATCTGGCGCTAAATTTTGCCAGTTGGC
>JAUMHA010215045.1:5403-15852 GCA_032359765.1 Saxidomus gigantea | reverse complement strand
AAAGCGAACTGTTAATCTGAACTGTACAACGTTTTAACGTGGAGTAATGACGTCAGTGTGATGACGTCAACGTTTTCTTTCATTGTTTGGACTCCTGGAATCAAAACATTGTATGACGTTAATCCTGAATTTGTTTGGCCTTTTAAAAGGAAAACAAGGTGAAAGTATTCTAAGGCTTCTTAAACACAACTATTTCATGCGAATGATGTATTTATACAGATATTATTTTTATTTCTGTATTTTATTTTCTGCGCGGGAGTAAATTAGAAAAGTCGGAAGGAGCTACTTCCTTGTCCGAAACTCCGCCTTCTTTTCAGAGTGTTTTAATTATATTAATGCATTCGAATTGACTATAGAAATATACCAGGCATATAAGAATTATCGATAAAAATAGCGTTTCATAATATGCTACATTACCGTAATCGTTGAATACTCTATGTATAGTTTGTTGCTGTACATTAAATGGATGGATAGCGATTCATTATGTAAGGCATCAATGTTGATTATTTATGGAAAAACGAAGCATTTTCGGGTATAAGTTGTGCTTTAAAATATTGTTTATTTATCATTTTACATTCATTGAACACATAATGTTAGGAGAATAATAATCTGCTAGATGTAGGAAGAGCCTCTTTAAGCCTTGAATATGTTTTGCTCAAGCATTTATATCAGCTGCCATATAATGCATCAAACACTTTGTACATGTTACTAAAGCTTAACACAATTCGTAAAAATATCATTATTTTATAGTTAGGTCCATGGTACCTATTAATTTACTTATTTGATTTAATAGATTACTGATAGAACTACAATGTATGTTATTTTTATGTTCTAGAACAATATTGATGCATTTATTTTTAAGTCGCTTCTTTATGTAAACTTGTTTATTGTTTACTTTATTTTATATGACATTCTTTAGTCTATTCTCTATCTCACTTCATAAATATCTTGTCTTTCATGCATGTCCGTCTTCGAAAGGTTAGTTAGCATCATTGAACGCATAACGTTTGCGAAAATGTCTTAAATCCAACTCTTAAAGGGTTTTGACATCATACTTGAACTATAACGAATATCTGACGCTAAAACAAAGTATAAGTGCTAATTCGCACTCTTGATATATAAACCGATAATTTCCGTCACTCGTGAAAGTAACACATTTGGTGCCCACTCTGTGGCATTATAATGTGATAGTACACTGAAACCAATAATCATCCTCTTTTAAACAGGAATGCAAAACTATATATTGACAAGAACATAAGTCTATAATTGTATAATATACATCATTTATGTTAGTTAAAATGTGTTAAACTTGCAAATACGGGAATAATGATATTCAAAAAACCGCATAGTACTCAAATACGGTATAATGTACGTCTTACGAATACGGGAAACTAGACAAACCTTTGCAAAACTTCGTGGTTACTATGGCAGAGGTATATCCCCGTTTACATTTACATTCGATTTTATGGTTATTGTCATGACAGTCCGTGCTTTCTGGATCACAGTCATTCTTATTTTCTATATCACAAAGTCCAGTTTCATTAGCTGCAAAAACAGTTAAAACATGTAAGTGAAATTCATGTAAGGCATTGTAAAACGACCATCATTTAAAAACACGATAAACAATTCCACTTTTAAATTGAGCACAACTGAATAATCTTAATATGATTTTCAGATAATATGAAGAGCTGCATTAAGGTTACAGCAATTTCGAAGTTAGTTAAAGCGTATTACTAACTGAAGAACAGTGATATAAAAAGGACGATAACCATACTCCTCGTTTCCGAAATGTATCCTCCTCGCCCTAATCTACAACTAGGTGGAATTGTTTGAAACGCTGTCATAATTTATCAAATGCTCTACAGGATTCCTACACAAGTAGGTTTTTAAAACCTCAAAGTGTGATCACCAGCGAACTTAATGTAAGAAGTTTAATAATTCTATGAAGTGATATGTTCGATAGGTAGTTGTGCCTTCCTTTCATCAAATGCAGGAACATTGTAGTTGTTTGTAATTTGTTCTGATCACGACTCAGTAGTAGGTATAATATGTATAGTGAATCATGGTTACATTTATTACGAATCATGGTTTAATGTATCAAAACAATTTTGACCTTTCGAACAACACTGTTATACGTACAATGTAAACTCCTTTTTGCAAGCAATGCCATTCTGCTATTGCAAAATTAAACAGTGTATACGTATAATCTGAATACACAACTGAAAGGTTGCGAATTATCGTAAGACAAGCTCATGCCACGTAAACTTTAACATTAATCACCAATGACTACGGAAACAACAGTCGTTATAAAGTTTCTTTTTGTCTACCGTATTATTACTGCTGATGAAGACATAGGCCGTGCAAAGCTCTTTCCTTTGTCTACGTTATTTCGAGTTCTTGTAAAGTTACCCGTTTCACATAAAGATATGCCTTTTGAAAACATGCACGCTGTTTATTTTAATTAAGAGACGATGTAACTTACCATTGTTTATATGCACATCAGCTCCTACAAGTCGTATAGGTTTTGTCAAATTTTCAATTTTTATAGCGTCTGATTTGTTGAGGTTATTGCTGAAAGATTGCTGTAAAGATTTTGTTACTTTTTCGTCATCTGATACATTACTCCAGTGAACGATATATTGTACATTCAACCTGTAAGACTGGTCGGATTCTCTCCTTTTACGGTGGGTACTGTAACGTAAAACAATTTACATGACGGATCATTCATTTATCAACAATTAAAGGTGGTCAATTACGTTTTAGCAACATTTTATGACAATGTTTACTTTTTGTATATTAAGTTAGAGATGTATTTAATCAACAAAAAGACCAATCACATAGAGTTAGATCCCTATCAGAAATTTACATGTTAGTAACTTTTATAAAATCTTGTTATTACTCCCCGTTATTATGAAAGTATTTAAAACGTTGCGTATTTCTTTTTTATTTCAATATAATTTCTACGTTTACCTTTGAATTGGATAGATATACAAATATTTTAACATTCTGTACCCAAACGCAAGTTTTAAAACTACGTGAAGCTTCTAGATTCATTTATTTCCAATCCATCTTGGGTGCGCACCCAAGATAGGTAAAGGGAGGTAATAATAATAAGGTTTTATATTTATATCTTTCTATAGGCAAAGTATGTGTATCAAATTTTTACTTATGATGAAATAAATCGTTGGGCAACCAGGATAGGGAAATCAAATTTTAAAAATACCTCCAGTGAAACTCTTACTTGAATTAAGCGCTAAGTGAACAAAAATGAGTGTAAATGATCAGATGTTAAAGTTTCAAACAAATCTGTTACATGGCCAAAATCTGATTATATACCTAAGACTTTATTAATTACAGATACACCTAGTAAAATGTTAAGCAATCCCTTGAGGTTATATAATGACTTTATAAAACAGAGAATGATGAAAACACTTTCAATTAACAGGGAAGAAATATGTTAGTCATAACAGCGCCCTTCTACACAAAATGCAAAGTTTTCTACTTTTTCACTTCGAGTGTAAACAGATTATCTTAAAAATATCTTAAAAATATCCAAATATGTTCATAAGGAGGCAGAATAGTCAGTGTCAGGATGGTCACCTTCGCACGGTGAATTATTACTCTGCTACTGAACGTATGAACCACCCAAAGACTCAAAATTACAAGTTTTACTCTAATCCACCACCACCTCGTATGACCTCTACTTTTGAAAACTTACATGTGGTTTTGATATCGGATAAAACAGGACCAGTTTATTGTTAAGTTTTAGTTATAGTTTTCTGTCTGTCAAAGGGCTGCTTTGTCAGATTACATTCTTCTTCCCCGGCTCAATGTGATGTTAGCTTCGTAAGATAAATATCTCTTAAAATTTCAGGGGGTGCTTAACTTTTTACTTTGTGTATATGCATTAATTAAGACTATATTATTACACACAAAGTATCTGAATTTCAAACTATGTTTTTTGGAATAGATTTTGATACAGTTTTAGGAAGTTTATCCACAATGTGTGGCTGTATCTCCCTGGGATTTGTCCCTACAAAGCAATATGTAGTCTGAGTATGGAAAGTGTAATAATGTTTTGGAATCCCAAAACAAGTTATCCTTACGTAAAACTATCATAATATTTGTATAAAAGTTGAATTATTTTCAAGTTTCTTAAATTGAGATACAAAAACATGCACATTGCAAAAAAATATGTAATATGAAGGAATGGAATACCTTGTTTTAATAATGATGATTCCGATCACTTCTACACTCTCATAGCCGGGTGTGTTTTTAAATACTGCATCTAGCTATAATATATAAACGTTCTTTGTTTGATTTCAAGTAATCTAGAAATGCCCCTGTAGGTTATGTTGTCTTGATCAGACAAATATTTGACTCAAATTCCTAAAACGTGAGCCCTATATGAGAATAATAGCGCTTAATGTGTAATGATATCTCTGTCGCCCAATATTCAAAAAGTAAATAAGGCAGTGCGAATTACATCTATATCGACCCATCATATCCGCATGAAGTGATGCCGAGAGGATGATCTTTAAACATAAGTCTGCTCAGTTAGAACATGGGTGTTGCATAATCTCGGCAAGATGGACATCTTAAGCTATTTGTGGGTATCAAAGGTAATTTAGTCTCAGGAACTTTGACCTCTAACTGTGAACCTGAATAAGTGAGGTTGATACATCGGTTTTGCGCGTCGTCTTGATGAGATGAACATTTTACTCAAGTTTTCTTCTTAGGGTTTTAGGACATATGGAGGGGGCAAGAAAAAACAACGACCCCTAAGTGTGACATTGACCTTATGCCAGCTAAGTTAGAAGATGTTGGATGTTGTCTTGAGGAAATAATTGTTCGACGACATTTGAAACATGGGTTCTGAACACCGTATTGATTAGTTGAAGAAGGGAAGTCCTTCAAATGGTTTAGGAGAAATGGAGCAGACACGGAATGTTACGGACATACGGACGAACAATGATCATTCATATTCACAAGTATATGCTGCGGTGAAAAGGTAACGATAAAGCGTTTAGTTATTATAGTGTTAGCCATATTTACGACACCGTCCTACAGAACACAATAAAATTCAAATTATTATCGTAAATGTCCGGCTACAAGAAAAAAAAAACATTCTCCGGTTGGCGGCTCACCAACCTACTGCCCCAGGACATTCTTGACACTTGATATTCTATCGCTATTGAAGGTGCCTTAACCAGTAGAAGGAAGACAAACTATATAACATAAAGCAATTCATGATTAAAGGGGAATAACTCATACATGGAATAGTGCAAATATTGATTTATGTTCTGATTGTTCTTTCAGCCAATTTATGTGTCAGCGTTGAAACTTAAATAGAAGACATTCTATAATCCGGATTTATCAATTTATCAACAGTACAGGCGAGGAGAAGGGAATGGGGGTCCCCTCAATATGTAAAAGCAACATTTGTCCTAAAAATTAAATGGACCACTCACGTCCATCACTACAGAAGAATAAATAACTGTGTTGCTTGATATTGAAATTTCTTTCAGGAGTACTGTCTATATTTGTGTTTTCTAATCTTGTTTATTAGTAAGATTGTCTTTACTGTTGTTACAAATGTAACCTATAGCATATTGTTGTATTGCATTGTATTGTACTTACTCGATTTTTAAATGTGTTTCTGTTGTTAGGAGTGTCGATTGTCTTGTTGATTTTATCAACTTCTGAATCTTGTATGACAATGATGATTGCTATTGAACCAACGTACGGTGTAGATGATTCAGCTTCAGTATGAAAATAGCAAAACCATTTAAAATAGTGCGGTTTGAGAATACATGTCCCTTTTTAAATATCTAAGTCTCAACATAAAATTATATGATATACTGGAAAGAGTATACTACATATGTCTGTACTTACATACAATGTTTATATGCCTAACAATTCGAACAAGAAGAATTCGTGTAAACGTTAAGTGCGTAAGACTTGATATTACAACATGTAAGTAGCAGTTATATTCGTACTAAATGGATGATTTTGTTATTGATCCTGAGTTACACACTTGAACGTGTATCTAATTTTTGTAAGGATTTTGTCAAAATTGTATCCTAAGAGTAAGATTATATAGGTACATAATAAAGTGATATATATTGAAAACTGTAATGCATTTGTCGCCACGTCTATTGTAATTAAAGATAGTTATTGAAAGAAGAGATATTCACTTTGAACTATTCCTGTAATGTGTCAAAACAACAATATTTTGAGAAAGTATGATGGAATATAACAACAATTGAAACTAGAACTATAACTGAAGGTGATGAATACCCCTGAACACCTCACTGACGCAGGATGTACAATTTATGTAATGTCTGATGCTTTAAGTAGTGGACCTGCACAACAAAAGGCATGGTACTTATCACGTCCGTTAACAAGGGATTATTATGTTGAGGCCCTGTGACCTTAACCTATGGACCAAGCACAACTATGCACGGTACTTATCACTTCTGTCAAATATCATTAAATTGTGACCAAGGGTTCAGGAAATTAATTGAGAGCTCAAACAAATTTACTATATCGTGCCCCTGCGAACTTAGCCTTTGACCTTCTTACCAGAAACATGGACCTTGCACAACTAGGCATGGCACTTACAACTTCTGTACAATAACATTAAATTGAGACCAGGGATTTTGTAGATAAAAAGCGCACATAATTTCTATCTCGAGCCCCTGTGACATTGCCATTTGACCTAGTGACCTGAAACATAGATCATGTACAACCAAGCATTGTAATTATCACTTTTGTGAAGTATCATTTAATTGTGACCAGAAGTATTGGAGACTTAGCGTCCCCAAGATCTTACTACATGTATCTCGAGTCCATATGACCTTTAACCTAATGACCCGGACATCAATCATAAATACTTAGGCATTGTACTGATCACTTCTGTAAATTATCATTCAGTTCTGACCAGGGGTTTTGAAGAGTTAGTGCTCACAAGATCCCGGACAGAGAAGCTGCATCCAGTACACTCCTTTTCGCTTTGTGTTCAGGGGTATATAGGGACACAATAACGACACGCCTATTCATCATTATAGCGGTTATCAAAATGTGCCCATTAAATCCTTTGTTTTGAACTAAATACTTTTCTAGATAGTTATTGTGAAAGTCAGTTTTAATAAACATGCGTTGACAAAAGTTGCCATTCTAGACCAATACGCAAACACCCTGTCCTATGAGTTACGTACCGTCTTCATATTTCCTAAGGTAAATCATGGCTCTAATATTAAAGTAATTAATTATAAACAGCACATGCCTAGTCTCGTTTCCAACAATCTACGTCCATGACATAGAGTACCTTTGCTATTAATGTGGTCAGCACATTGACATAGTCTAGCGTCTTAGCGCTGGGCCGATCTGCCTATGTTTGGACGAGACATGCAAATACTGATGAAATGGTTACGCAAAGAATTTATCAAACAAACTGGAATGTATATTTACATATTTTTGCGCACATATCAGTGACGTTTTTTCGGGTGTATCCAGGGGCACACTCACAGACATAGCTTCCTTCATTATTTATACAAATTTCATGTTCTTTACATGGGCTTGGCTCCGTACATTCGTCAACATCTAAAAATAAATTGTTCCGATACAAAAACATATTTATGACTTAAGTTAACAGTCAACAATTATATTCTAGTAAGCTGCCTAGTAGTAAATAAATGCATTCAGAACTAAACCAAGTGTTTCAATGAGCCTCTTTGTGTCGTCTGTGATGTAGTGAATTACAGAAAGTGATTCTCAATAACTTTGTTGATAGATAGATAGATAGATAGATAGATAGATAGATACAGCTAGATACATAGATACATAGATACAGCTAGATACATAGATACATAGATACATACATAGATACATAGATACATACATAGAAACTGTAATATTACAGTAACATTTCTTTTCGTGTCATATTTCCAAATAAGTCCACTCTTCGACAGCTGTAGACCTGACACATGATCAAGATCATAACATCAGTAATAATTTTAGCATTCAAATTATATAACAAGTATTAGTTAATTTTTCATCTTTTAAACCCTTGAATAGGAAAATATCATACAAGGCTGATGAAAGAAAAGTGAGGTGTAAAGCATGTTCAAGGGAAATCTGACCGGATCTAAATAGTGTTTGTTGTTAAAAAGCAACTGTAGAAGTCTTACCGTCACACGAATATTTATTCGAATTCAACGTGAATCCTGTCTCACAGCTACAAACAAAGGAACCGTCTGTGTCTGTACAAATTTGTTCACATTTACCTTCACCACTGTAGCCTGGTTCACATTCGTCTATATCTAAACAGGTAAACATATGTCATTAGCTTGATACGTTATACTTATTTCCTCTAGAAAGTCCTCCAAACCTCGGTTTATTTACTGTTGATGAGACTGTGTAAGTTATGCATCAGAATGACATCGTAATGAGCTACATTCATCCTTTAAACTAGAATTTTAAAATCTTCACGTATTTTTCAAGTGTAACTAAGACACATCAAATATATAGTCATCGTCGATATACCATCAGAATCTACGAATTGAAATGATACATATTATATCATACTAGTTCTGTCAGTTAGGACATATGATCTACAGACAGTCATTTTTCATTGTCATTAATCATGTTTTGCACATATAATTACTGTATTTATAACATAAAGGTATTGAAGGCAATAGTTGATGCACGATAAAACAGTAATAAAATAACTCTTTTCTAAAACAGGATCACATTAAGAAAGCAATTTAAACGTAAGTGCCACTTGGTAGGTACAGTAATTGCCTTGTATAACCATTTAAATTGATCTTTATATCAGGAGTATGTTATATCCACATAGCATTTATATTATTAACTAAGAAGGCAAAAAATAGGGCCAAGAGATTTTGTTCCTTACATCCGGACTTTCGCTATATCCAGAGTCGTTATATCCGAATTTTCGCTATATCAAGAGTCGTTATAAATGGGGTATTCCTTAAAAGCGGACTCTATTTGTACTCCATTTATTCTTATGTAACAATACTAAACTGATACAACATATTGAATAACATTAACAAATATATGGCGTAGATTAGCAACATTAAAACATGTCAGAGGTGGTTGTTTAATACAAAACATGCAAACATGCAAGCCTTGAGACAAACTTTACGTTCACTGTTTTTAAAAGATGTTTATACAAGTACAAAGGTTGAAAGATTCTCCAATACTTTGATTGTTACTTACTCTGGCATTTCTGCTCTTTCAATACCATGATAGAATGTCCTCCTTTAGGACATGGAGCACACGGCCAGGACGCAGAAGAACGATCATTTTCCATACTGCAACTTTGATTGCACTTATAGTCGTCGACCTTACAAGGGTCTAATTCTGTTTCACAATAAAGTCCAGAGAAATGATCTGGACATTGACATCCTGCTTTTACTACATTACCTAAAAAAATGTTCACATTTATTGCGTTGCACAAGAAGAGGTTCTACCAAGGGTTTTGATATTAACTTAACCTGTATCTCTAAATGAGCGAATGAGCAGTGTAATCAATTATGAAATCGGTTTAGTATGAGACAGTATGAATGAACGGGACAAAATGTGTAAACAGTTACAAACATGTACATACCAAGAAGAAATACGAAATCAAGATGAAAGTCATATAGGTCAAAACCTTAATGACAAAACAGGCGTATTAGCTAATAAAATTCTACGTTTGAATGCACAGCTGAGTAAATATAGATCAACGCATTGAAAATTCTGAAATACTTTCGGTAAGATAAGTTGCTAAGAAACTTCCTGCCTGGTCTCAATTTTATTGTCTAGGCTGTGATATGAAATGTTTGAAACTGGTTGAGCCTACAGTATTAATCCTCAAATTCACTGAGTGATACATTATTACGATGAACATCGTTTCAATCTAACCTCACAACATATTCTAGTTTGATTCACAAACTTATTTTTCTCTAGATTCAATTATGCCCACACTAGATCTTCTTCTTGTTAATGGCCATATTATATTGTGGACGTTATTGTAATAAAACGACTTGATTACGAACGAAAGGTAAACGCTAACGTTTTTTTTCAGTACATATAACACAGTTCCATCATTTTTCGTTAAACCTAAAATGATCATAGAGCTTTATAGTCGTAAGGCGTAACTTGAATATGATTGTGAATGCATTATATGAGGTAACAGCATTTCTAACATAATAAATCATAAATGTAATTGCTGCTCATTTTAAATCAACCTAATCTGCAAGACTGTCAGTTGACGCTTCCTGAAATGTACGTACAATGAAGAACTTTTGAATTTACCTGTAGAATTTCCGTTTTGTGTATCAAATTTACATTCACTCGGTTCGTCGCAGCCACAATAGTTTACAGTAACTGCATGACTTCCACTTGCATTAAATCGATCTTTCACTTGAAATGTGAAACTTG
>JAUMHA010214934.1:0-15853 GCA_032359765.1 Saxidomus gigantea | reverse complement strand
AAGCGAAGGGCCATGGGTTCGACTCCCGATCAAGGGGCCCTGTGACCTTTGGCGTCGTCTGACTGCCTACAAATAAACTTTACAGGATGTTTTCCTTTAAAATCGTGCTACCGATCGTTTCCATATACATGTACTCTAGATTGCGTCGACCATCTTTTTTTTAGAGATGGTTCTTGTTTATATTCATTGTATATATATAGTTGACTTACTGTTTTTAGTGTTATACCTTCAGTTCACCATGACTCTACCTTGCTTTATTTTTGAATTATTCCCCTTTGTTACATTTTCTTGATTTTTCGTGTCCGGAGCATAACTCAAAAGTACTTAAGGGAAGTAATTGGAACATACTACAGTGATAGAATACAATAAGGGAAAGTGCAGTGCCTAAGAACCATAACTCTATCTTGCCAATTTTTGAATTACTCCCCTTTGTTACATTTTCTTGATTTATTTTTGTCCGGAGCATAACTTCAAAAGTACCTAAGGGAATAAATTGAAACTTAATACAGTGATAGAGTACAATAAGGGAAAGTGCAGTGCCTAAGAACCATAACTTTTTCTTGTCTAATTTTTGAATTGCTCCCATTGTTACATTTTCTTGATTTTTCTTTTTCGTAGCATAACTCTAAAAGAACTGAAAGGAAGTACTTGAAACTTAATACAGTGATGGAGCACAATGGAGGAAAGTGCAGTGCCAAAGAACCATAACTTTGCCCACATTTTAGATTATTCACTTTTTTGCATTTTCTTGTTTTATCTTGTCCGGAGCATAACTCCAAAAGTACTGTAAGGTATTACTTGAAACTTCACACAGTTATGGAACACAATGAGGGGAAGTCCAGTACTCAAGATCCTTAACTGTACCTTGCCTAATTTTTTAATTATCACCCTTTATTCTTTTCTTAAGCATAACTCAAAAAGTACTAAAGGAAATTTCTTTAAATTGCAAATAATGAGAGAGGACACACGGGGAAAGTGCAGTGCCCAAGGACAATAACTCTAAGTGTTTTTTAATTTTCTCCCGTTATTGATTTATCTTGGACAGAGCAATAATCTCCTCCATAGCATAACTTCAAAAGTACTGAAGGGAAGTACTTGAAATATCATACAATGAAAGAGCACAATGATGGAAAGTACATGCCAAAGAACCATACCTCTACCTTGCCTTATTATACCCCACCAAATACTAATATTTTATTAAATAAGAAACTTCACCATGTCCATTCCTCTCACCTCAAATTTCTTGGTCATAGAAAGAACACTTTCTAACATGGCTCGTGTTTAAAAAAATAGTTTTGTTATGAAGTTCTTAGCTTAAATTCAACTTGCTTCGTGGACAAATGGTTCTATTCGCTTACTTGAAATGTAACCACTCACCAACTGGTTAGAGCCTATTGTTGTATTTGGGAAAGGTGGTACTTTCTTGTGGATGCTAGGGTTCTGTAACTGGTTCTTTAAAAGAAAAATTTTAATGTTAAATGAAATACAGTTGAAATGGACGCTTAACTCCGAGAAACGAACTCGCAAAGCCAGAAAGAAGTTGACAGACTTCCAGATTCAATGCTTGGTTGCCATTTGCTGTATACAATATACCATTTATACAATTCAGAAAAATGTAGATGTTTTAAAAGAATACTTGAAAATCCCACAGACGAGTCTGTTTCGCACAAACTACTGTTTGGATCTACATTCTAATCTATGAAAGAGTCAATCGCAGGTGGCCAACATTAAAGCTGACATTTTTTAATACCTCCAGTATAAAAACAAGCAAGAAGAGCAAGTTGATTTTAATAAATTTATCACATACTTTAACATTTAGACATTGAATAACATACTGTAACTATGTACAATCTATGTCCACATATGGAAATAACTAATAAGATACAATAGTCAAATAATTAAACTTGTAACAATGCTACAATGCTGTTTTATGTATAAAGAAAACATAAAGTGCTTGTGTATTTTAGCATCACCTATTTTAAATGGGTCAGCTTTCGACACATTCTGAGCATAATCACATACGCTATCGTTTGGTTAACCTTTTTCAGTACATGTTCATGCACTGGCGGTTAACCAATTAGCCATCTCAGAACAGACCCCTGCTGTGATCTTTCGACTTCCAGCATCCAAGTTGAAGCCACTACACCACTATATACACTATATTTACATAGATATAGTCATAGAATATATAATGCCATGCAAATAGTATTGTATTGTAGCGTTTGAATTATTTAGTACAGAAAGCGTTTAACAAACATGTCCAAATGTCAAGTAATAGGTTTCGTTATAGGACTAACATTAAAGATAGGCATATCTTAGCTTCGACTCCACAAGCATTTAACTTGCATTTGATAGAAATTGTACCTTTTGAAATTGTTACTACATTTCAAACGACTGTAAGCAATATATATTCAAAAGAAACATTATTTTGCTTATTTTACCGAGGTTAAACAAAAATGAAAGACAATAATCATTTCTTTATTAAAATTTCACATTATATGTTTTAAGAATCTATTTTTATTGCATTTCACTTGTATATATTTAGAAGCAGACCAAGCCAAAAGTCCACATCTAAACGCCCTTTGTTAATAACATTAGCTGCATAACCCTTTATTTAATGCTTGTGGTGTAGAATCCAAGATATGCCTATTTTTAATGTTAGTCTTATAACGAAGCCTGTTACTTGACATTTGGACATGTTTGTTAAACGCTTTCTGTACGACGACCAATGTCAATAATTAAAAAGTGAATTGTACAAGATAAATATCGTAAAGAAGTACAACAAATAGCACATGATTCGTATAATATTGAAACTATCATCCGAAGCTGTGGACATGACTTTACAGTGTTGTTGCATTTGAATTATTAAAGATCGGAAGCAGCGTTAGGGATAAGTTTGTTTTAAGAAAAGTCACTTTTGCCGAGAGGACATCTTTCTTTGTAATGTAACTGCTACGAGCCAGTGCAACACATTAAATAATCATGTGTCTTGAAGTGAAGTATTTGTCAAACTGATCACTTGTAATATCGAAATTATATTTTATTCGGTTATTAAAACACTAAAGTTATTCTTGATCATATTTCATTGGCCGTCTAAACATAGCTAAAATTGATGAAAATCTATTAATCTATTGTTAACCTTCTGAAACGATATTAGCTAGCTACAAGAACTATCTTTAAAAAAAAATGTTAGCGCAATTTTGAGTATAAGAAAACGATTGGTTGATAGATTTTAATATTGAAATAATTTTATTCAATCAGAAGGCGCCAAATGTCAAGCACTTTGACCGAGACGTGAACCCTGGTCCTTCGCTTACACAGATGTTAGACCGAATGCTGCTCCGACTGAGCTAACAGGCCACTTGCGTATTTTTCCCCTTATCGTGATTAGATTTATACCGTGACATGTGCATTTGTTTTTTCTTATTTTCTTATCAAATATGTTTCTCGAATTATTGACCGTTATTCACTGGTCGAGAAAGTATATTTACTCTACGCTTATAATCATCATTAGTTTTATGCTGATAGATATAAATTATTTACTAACTAAAATTATAAATCCATCCATGAAAGATTAAAAGTATTTTATTGGCCTTTCTCATTCGGTATTGTCCAATTATAAGGTGCCTTACACCGTAAATTTCTCAATAAAAATGTTATACATCCTACTTGCCATTTCATTGGCAGTTGAAAAGCTTTAAACTCCCGATCAAAAGCGAGCGTAATACGGTTGCGCTGAAAAACAACCACTTCAAAAAAATGCAAGCGTGTGAAAATAACATTGTGTTTTCTTATATTAATTTTACACTAACTGCAAGTGTTAAAATGCAACAATGGAGTGATATAAGTAACAAAGTATATTAATACGACGTTAACAGTATCGTACAAAAGACCGCCTTCTATGTTGATTTTAACCTGCGGTACTTCTAGATTAGCCTAAATTAGATAATGTACGTTCAAGTTTTATACCCGTTAAAATGGCCATATTATATCATGGTCAAGTTTGATACTGAAAATACAAGGAATGATTCGAAAACATTGTAAGAAATTATACAAAATCAGTGTTTTCCTCTTCTTAGCACAAAGAAAAGGAAAGAATTCTTACAAACGAAACTAATTATCAATTTTTTCTAACTTAAAGATAGTCACCAAAAAAGAATAGTTTGACTGTATGCAATCATATTAAACAGAAATAGAAACTGTTACATAGATTCACATACAGTGCAACCTCTCAGGAGCGAACATCATTATGAACACAGAAATGTGTATGTTTTAAAGAGGTGTTGTTTTGGTGAGGTAAAGTATTTACACAACGTGTCTTTTTAGGGAAGGTGTTTCTCCAGGGATGTGTTGTAAGGGGAAGTTGGACTGTTACATGTATTTAGTTATAACATAAGTAATAGCAAATTTTTTTTCTTATAGTAAATTTGTGCTCTTTATCTTCCATAAAATTATGACGGCCATTTTGAACTGTAATATCACACAAATTTGCATATTTCCTTCACATTTAACTCATTCTTATGTTTGACAGCTGGGTTCCTCTTTCAAATAAATGAAATAGGCTGGGAGTCTATCCTCTTCAATTTGCGTTTGATGTGCTCGGTTCTTTTTTAATAGTAAAATTGTATAGTAATATCTACTGAGATTAGCCAGAATAACTGCAAAGAAACTATTAACGTTATCGTTATAACCAGCTAGAAAACGTAAAATGCTTTCTTTGTAAATGTTAGCATGGGTCACGTGATAATTCACCAAGTAATGATTCCAGTCATAGTTTATAGAATCGCTAAAATACAATGTAGCATACATCAATTTTGCAAAATCGTTCACAAGTACCTTCAACACACTTACATCAGTATATTATTATATTGTATGAAGATGCACACAGTTCATGTATGTCTTTGACATCATCCCCAGAGTGTTGGCGCCCTTAAGTCATAGAATACAATTGATTTCGAATCTCTAAGAAATGTATGCATTTCCTATTTTACAGGTTGTCACTACTGTAAAATGATTCCATCTTCGTCGTTTCTGATCGCTGTTTACTTATGCTTCGTCTTGAACTCTTGCATTTTATAGCATTCATAATTTCTCGTCGAAACCTCTCCCCAGCCATGAGGTAGATGTAAAAGTTCATGAAAAAATGTGTCAAACCAATGTTGTATATAACCGTTCTAGCGCGGTAATATTGGAAATGTGCTTGCCAAGTTGCACTACTTTCTATGTCAATGAAGTCATGTCCGGGTGGAAAACTGTCATACAATGCATAAATAATTGACACCGGAAGTGTCGTTATAATAAGGAAAAATGATACTGCAAGCAACATGGTTGTTGTAGCGTTGGTCTTAAATAGAATACGGTTCAGTTTCATTGCAACTTTCCTTGATTTGCGTATTTCAAAAATGACCAGCAAATTTAAAATCAGGATAATGAGTGGAACACAGAGAAACATGACCATTTCTGTTACCCAAGTCCATGTTTCCCAGAGTTCCTGGGTGCTGTCGCCGAATCTTCGTAAGCACGCTTCATGCTCAACATAGTATTTCCAAAAATAGCCTTGTATTCCACATAGACCTAAAGACAAAAGAGCAATACAAATGCTCATACATAGAGCCCGTCGCACTGTACAGTACATTCTTCGTTTTAAGGGAAATTTAATAGCAATATATCTTTCTGTTGTAAATGCAAGTGTTAAGAGTGGAGACATGTACTGTGAAGCTAGATACACGACTGTAAACCCCTCACATACCACCGGAACGTTCAAAACAAACACATTCCATTCAGTTTGCAAACTATACGGCAAGTCTAATATCAGAAACAGCAAATCGGATAGCGCCAAAGTTGCTAGGTAAACGCCGCTGCTTTGCAGCATAGGCTTTCGTATCCATACCAAGAAAGCCAAAAAGTTTCCTGGATAGCCAAGCGCATACACAAGTAAACGGGTGTATTTAGAAGACGAATTGATGACTGGGAGGTACTTGTCATATATGAAAGTATCATCTCTCAACAGTACAGATGTTGTACCGTTAGTGTCAACAACTTCTGTTACGCTCATCTGAAATTAGAAAATAAAGCAAAAAATTAAAAAGTTACCAATAAACCAGTACGTGTTTAGCAAAATGTACAAATTTGTTAGAGTCAATTCAAGGCGCTTTAGTTATTTATTTCAATGAATCAGATGTATTTATACCATCGCATTAGGAGAATGAAATTAACAGGGTGTTACTTTAAAACATTTATGTAACTTGCAAAACAACGTGTCGTTTAAATAGTCATGGTTTCCCTCAATATTTTTGTCAATTTTATGCGATATATCAGTCAAATGATATTGAACTCATATTGTACTTGCTAGAATCGCCCTCTTCCATATATTTCAACCCAAGCTTTGCTCGCTACCAGTGCATTAGTCTTATTGTATTAAAATTAATAAGAGACAATTAGTAAGTTGTAGCAGACTGGAGGACACCTAAATGGAGTGACTTTCTGTCATCTGTCGTATGTCCGTTGGCCGTCTCGAAAACTTCAATAAAAGTGTTCGCCAATCTACGCAAGGAAACGTTAGGTCTGGTACTTTCAATAACTTTGGTGAATTGATGCATCTTAAATACTGTTTAGTTACTGTACAGAGGGTAAGATGCGTGTTGATACATTTGTTTATTGTCAATTACAATATTCTAACAAAAAACTTTTTTTTTATCTTTTTCGTCTCTGATACAGCTACGCCGATCTTTAATTTCCGAGATTAATGTAAAACCCTTTGAGAACTCCATTAATTTCAACAATCAACACTGACATCTGAATTTTCTCTTTTCCTCGAAAGCAATAATGCATCAATTAATTACAGCTAAAATGCATCGTTTGTTTAAATTGATACAAAGTAAAGGAGCGCAACCATATAAAACGAAAGTCAATAGATGGATCATTTTGTCTCATTTAAAGGCCGCAATTTAATATTTGTTAAAAATACACAAAACATACTGGCTGCACGATTTCCTGGCGACGATTAAAACAATCTAGTACTGCGTTCTAAACAATCAAACTTCAATTTTTTGTAATACTATACGCCTTTTTACTAATACAGATAAGAATCTGTTAACTTTATTTTGGATAAAAATGATGTTTGAATCTAACTAAATGTTTGACTTGAGCAACATATGATTGGCCATTTAATTTAGAAGTACTCTACGACAAATATTGGTTATCTTTAGTTATAATTATTACGTAGTTTGGCCTTCATGCATGAGGTCTCATCACATAAGGTGAAGTAAATTTAAATTGCGTATTATGTGTCTATTGTATTGATGAAATTTATCCTGTAAATGATTGAAAGAGACGTGTCCCCGAATGAAACTATACGTATTTTTCTAAAACATTCAGAAATATGCTGTCAATTATAACGCATTCTAGCGTTTCTGATATTTTTACTAGTTTGAAGCAAGTTCCTATGAATGATAGCGACATCATACAAGAAAAGGTCGATGAGTCATTGTAAATATATTCAACGCGGTAACGTCTGCGTCTTACGACATCAATGTGGACCAGGGACTATCATAAGCTTTAATTAAGGTCCTTACAGACAATGTATCGGATCTGCATCCAGCTGACAAGTTCCTTCATTATCAAAGATTCGCTCCTGTCATTGTTGTCGTCTGCAGTAAATGCTAGAAGCTCAAAACGTCAGTCACATTCTTAATTATGGTTTTAACATGTAGACAACGCAAATTAACATATGTCTACTGAAACTTAAAATTTGCATTTCAAAGCACTTCAAAGCTGTTCTCAACAGATAATTATAAGAAATACAAACGTGACAAAGCTATTAATTTTCTGAGTTTTTCTCCTTCTGCAGAATAATATTCATTATGTTTTAGTGCCCTTATATCGATTCAGTCGGGATGTTATATTAAAATTCTTCCTTGTTTTCTTTTCACAGAAGAACCTTTATGTCGTGTGTTTGTCGTGACTTAAGAAATACTTGACAGCGTGTTCCGACATGTCTGGGGCAAATTGCAAAACAGTAATCAGAGTTGCATTTGATCAATATTCAACTGGTAAAATAAAAGTAACAGCAAAGTTGATTTCTCCTTGAGGTTTGGCTGTAAATATGCCACTTATTGAAGGAATGCTTCAATTAACTACTACAATGTAAACACTAATTACCGGCATTTAAATTTGCTGCGAAGCGCCATCTCGAAGAAGATTCGGAAATAACATTCAAATAGTTTAAGATTGTGTTGAAAGAGCTTCTTATTGTCCGAAAACAAACCACATTACTTATTTCCTCCAAAGCAAATTTGTTCCACACTTTAAAATGAGTATAATTATGTAAGATACGAAGACAGCTAAATAGAAAGAGTAACAAAACACCAGACTTTAGTGTAATTAATGGACTGTAAGTGGTTTTCTATTAAAACAAAATACGAAATAGTAAAAAACAAAAGTAGATTTCTATCAATGTCATAAAAAAACGTGCAAATTTAATATGTACAAATGTATTGATTAATGGCTTCAGATATTCTAATTCCAGAAGCAGATCACTGGTTAACATCTTTAATAACATATTTAATAATACAATGTTGTTCAATTTGTTTTGTTGTGTCGTAGGCGGTGAAAGATACTATAATATATGCTTACTTGTAAGCACAGCAACCGTAACAGTTATCAGTGAATTCTAGGGTTAACCTACGAATAATATCAAATGTCTATATCCGCTTACAATGCCATGGTGTTGTGCCAAAACAGTATTGTACTTGTGAGCTGAATTAACACATCTCTTCCCTGAGAAAGCCAGATTAATTCCCCCTATGAATATCACTTTCTATAACTCTTTGCTTAAGGCATCTCAACTTCTTTTTACTTCCATTTCCACTTTCCGGGGACAAACGAACAAAGTAATAACATCGCAAACACAATAACGACATCAGTGTGTATAAGATTACTTGTTAGCTTCGACTCACCTATTTCCCTTGTGTTTCATGAATGTGGCAAATGATTCACGAAAATAATATTTTTAGGAAAACAAGTTATTGTCATGTTTGATCATATTGAAAATACAATCGACAAAGTATTGTAAGGGATGTCTTTGTAGCTTCTAAAAGCATATCCATTTGTAAGAGTGCTTGTACTGCTCCAAATATAAACTAATTACTGTTCTCTTCGTTGACTTTTACAATGCAAATGTCACACTTTCGATTGTTATGCAACCCATAACTCTCTCGTAAAATAACAATCTTATTCAAATCTTAATTAAAGAAATGTCGTATAATTACGCTTGATACTCGGGTTTTTTATGGTTTTGAAAATATCCAGTTTGCCAAACGTATGACATTTGTCTAGAATTAGCTGCCAAGCATATCCTTTTTAAACACGCATATGCCAGTTTAGAACTACTATAGTTAAAGCAACTTTATGTTGTCTTTAAATTAAACTTTGTAAGTATATTGAAATGAATCTGTTTAGCAAAACATATTCGATTCATTTTGAAATTCGCACCGTAAATATTGCATTTTGTGAAGAAGTCATTCAAATTTTTTGTGATACAAAGTTATTCAAAAAGTGCTTTTAACATTTTCATTTTTTTCGGATGGCATTTTACAAGGGACAATTTGAGTTTGAATAATTTGAAATAAAGGCTGTTTGATGTTACGAGAAAACTATGGTAACTGCAATATTAGTGTTGCAGAATTATTCCATAAAATAAATTTCATTATAAAGTGATCGAAGACAACTGTTAGGTTTAAATACACATGACAGGAGGCAGCTGCTATATTTAAATTAATAATAAATACATAACCGTTTAACACAAACTGTAAATGATTTTCTTTGAATTATCTTGTGATCTTTGAACATTCCATGGGTTCTATATATTTTGTTTACGGCTTCATTATCATTGCATCTTTTATCCTTCTCGTAGTTTATATAAGAAGATGTTGCATTCTAATTACATATTACATCACTCAATAGTATGTGGAAAAAGTACATATCATCATATATGAAGCCAACATGGTTGAAAACGATACTCCGGAAGTGTGACAGACATGTTAGTCTGGAAACATTAAGAGCAGACAGCGTTTCATCGTCACTGATTGTTCTGCACTCATCTCAGTCAGGAATACACTAATCCCATTATTTACTTTCCTAATGTATTAAAGTTGTTAAAAAGTTTATCATCACAGCCAGTGGTACATATTTGTTTCTATCAATGACTTCATCATTCATTCATTCGTTGAATGGTTCTATCGTGATATCGAATTGTTTGAAATTATGTAAATCACTTGCTACATTCCATTGATAAAAAACTATCAATCACTCAGCCAAATGCAATATTGCATTTTCTACTGCATATTTACTGAACCATTAATGTCTGAAAGCATTACTAACTTGATTCTTTGTTGATTACAGGTTGAACAGCTTATCGAATATTGAAAGTCTAAGTATAAACATGTAACTCACAAAGGTGTGTTCGTACATTGATGAATTTTTCTGCTATAATTGTCTTTTCATTAAAATTGAGGCTTTTACTTCTTCTTTTTGATTTTCATTGGAAACATTTATGTTTTTTTCACAAGATCAATTAGTTTCTTTAAATATTATGCATATGACCCACTTTTCCTTAATACTAACTGGCTTTTTATATAATGTCATTAATTCCTTGGTGAACCACTGTACATGTATAGACCTGTTCAAGGTGAGTGTTTTCAATCTTAGAATAGTCACAATACGTCATACAGGTATATAAATTATTGATTTTGCAAGACATTGACTGACTGGTAGATTTCTCCATCAAACATATTGATTTTCTACCGTAAATAAATTACTCATTTTTAACAATTGTTAAGTATCATACATGTACATCATTTTGAAGAGCTCTTCTTTTAATTCATATCTTAATAATGTAAAACGTATGTTTTTAGAGCTGTGATTGGCCTTTTTAGGAGTGATTGCAAATGTCATTTGTCAGCGGTGATATCTTAAGCGCTACATGTATCATCAATCATTCAGTATTCTATGACAGTAAAATTACAAAACAAATGGCATTTTCACAATTATAAGAATTTATGGCAAAAAAAGATCTTCGACGAAAGTTATTTGAGAATGAAAATTCTGCGGCTGACCTAAATATCTATGTTTTGGTTTCTTTCTGCCAAACAACAGTAAGTATTTGACATTGTAACAAGTGCATATTACGTCACGGGTCATTATATCTTCAAAATGTTCAAGTTAGTCGTATTACAATGGAAATCAAATAACATTAAAAAAGACGAAACCTTAGGACCCAATTTCGCTAACAGGTTCTTTCGTATAGAAGAAAATGTTCTGTCGATGTTGTTGTCTACTAAGTAAAAGAAACTCAAAACGTCATTTGTGTTTATATTTTTGCTGAAATCTTCAGACATTGAAAGTGTCGGCTCATGTATCTGTTCAATATATCAGTTAACGATTTTAAACCGTCAGAATTCGAATATTAGGTAATTCGTTTGTGATCCCTACGAGGTAGGCATATTGCGAGCAACAATGCATTTAGATAGAAAGATACATGCGGTGTGATGTAATTTGAGAGAAAACAGAATTACTTGACAGCGTGTTCCGGCATGTAACAGACACATTGCAAATTTGTTATCAGACACACAATAACTCAATATTCAACTGGTGTAGAATGCTTACATGTAACAGTATGGAACATTTTTCACTATACAATGTAGAAATTACTTAGACACTACTAGAAATGGTCATTTAATACTATTATGTAGTTTTCGTCTTTATTCTTTATGTCAAAATATTTGTGACGGTGGGTTATTTCTCAGGTGGCTATCAAAAGGAAATTTTCAGACCTGCCCTTTTGATAAGAATTAATGATAATCTGAAGGTATTTGGTCTGGTATTTGGACATTAGTATGTTAAATGAAGGTTTTATCATGTGGTAAGCCATTTTGCTACGTATCTCACTGGTCTGGCAATTAATCATCTTTAAACTAAGTAAAAGACATACATGTAGTAGTGTGAGTACGATAATGTATTTTTGTATGAGCAGTTGTAGCAAGATTCAAGCATCATTTTTCCAACTTCAGGGCAATGCCGTAACGAATATCTTTTTGAAATTATGTTCATTGTAAGACAGATGACCATGCTTACATTTTCAACACAACAACCAAAAACCAAATTGTTTGCGCAATACTCTGACAAAGCTTGCAGTTAAGTGTAAAAATAACTAAATACTACAATGTAATAAGTAATAAAATTAACAAAGAACCCACGGCAAAGTATGAAGATACGATGAAAACAGATCATTACTAGTTAAATGTCTTGGTATAGTACTTTTGCCTAAAAAATCCATTTCCTTGATCTTACGATATCACATAATTCCAAAACCTATATAATCGTTAGCTAAAACCATACAACTTTTTTTTGTTGGTAAGATAGAGGCATTAAATGTCATGGTGAACAGCGTAATTATATTCTTCCCTCTTCAGTATCTAGAGCTATTTCATCATCCGACTACAACATTATGTCAATCTACGCGTAAGGACGCAAAATAATTACATAGACATCACACCAATATTAACATTTTACTTTAGAGAATTGTTCTATATTGTGGAGCTCTAGAAATGGCCAAGTTCACTTTGATTTCATGAATGTGGTCACGGAGGGTATTATTTTTGGAGAAAACCAGTTATTGACAATTCTGCTCGAGTTAACAAGATTATATGATAAAAGGAAGTCGGCGAACGATTGTGTTGGAGAGATGTTGTCCTAGCTAATCAAAAATGTTGCTTCTTCTGTAGATTTGATTCAGGCAGATATGGGATCATTTTGTTATCCCTTAATATAACTGTTTCGTGTTAGTTTTCATCGTTATGTATTTTGCAAAATTCGTACCATGCCATTTAACGATCGGAACTTCGAAAGTTCGAACATAATTTTAGTTCGAGTGCATCTTGAGTATCATTGTTTAGGTCTATTTCTATTTTTGAAGCTTTTATCTTTAAATATGTTTTATAGTTCCAAATCATCGTTAAACAGGTATTTTGACATTATATATCCTCACTTCTTCCTGTTAAATTGCTACATGAGTTGTTTCTATTTTTTGATTTATATACTACAGGCCGACATGACAATAAACGAAACTTGTTACCGGAAATGTGACAAACCTGCTAATCGTGTTTCAGGAAGCTCGGGCTGTATTTCTGTCTCCCTGATTGCAATAAACACATCTCAGTCAGGAATTAAATGATGTCAAAGTTAATCATTCCTAATGTAAAAAGGTTGTCAGGCTTTTATTATTACAGCAATAGATATATTTGTTTCTAACAATGACCTCATTTTTCATTTGCTTACTAGAATCGACTAGGTTTCATTTATTGATTACTTACTCATCTCCAGTACACAACGGTTTCAAATTACACGTCTTGATAGTTTAACTACAAGCAATCACGATGAAAAGTTGCGATGTTTAAAAAACAAATTCCACTGGTGATAAATAGCGCAGCATATTGAATAAGCAATTGACATTAACTTAAAATAAATGCATTATAAACATTATGTTGGTGCAAAACTTAGACATGTTCATGAAGTTCAATGTAACAGCTTGTGTTTTATTCATTATCGTGTTTAAATGAGCTATCTCATGCGCTATGTTACATTTTGTATGTGCCTCGGCATTATACACATAATTTTAATTAATTTCAAATAAACTCACTTAATTTTTCTGTCATGAAAAAGATAATTTGACCGCGACAGGATAACATCTTGGATCCATTGCGGTTGCATCGAGTGAAATGGGACAGAAAAATATATATTTGCCATAACTTTTATACTGTGAACGTAAGTCAAGACGCTTCGGTCGCGATGATTTCAGAATTTCACATATTTTTGTTTGTTTGAGTGCATCTCATAATTCAAGTTTTTAAGTCTTTTTCTTTTATTGGAGCTTTTATCTGTTAATCAAGGTTTATAGACCCAATTAGGAGTTGTACAGGTTTCCTTACATAACGACACTACATTTCTTCCCGTTAATTGCTACATAAATTGTTTCTGTCGTTTTTATATACTATTGGTTGACCTGACAATAAACGATATATTTTTTTACAATAATGTGACAAATATGTTAGTCGGGTTTCAGGAAACACAGGCTGTATTTCTGCCTCACTAATTGCAATAAACATATCTCGGTCAGGACCGACTAATCTGGGTTAATAAATGTTGTTTGACCTTTTATTATAACAGCAGCAGATCTTTTTTTTTCTAATAATGTCCTCATTATTCATTGACTAGATATCATTTATATTTAACTAACTGTCCTCCAGCGCAAAATAAATTCAAATTACGCAGCTTGGTTGCTACATTCCTTTGATTAAGCACAACCAATCACGATGAAAGATTACAACATTGCAGTTTTCTTCCCCTCTTCTGCTGTAATACTGATGATAAATAGCTCAGTAAATTAAAGATTCGACAAAGTTTCATTTATTGATAACCTCTTCTTCTTCAGTACAAATAGGTTTCAAATAACGCGACTTGGTGGCTGAAGTACAAACAATTACGATGAAAAGTTGCGATATTTCATGTCGTTTATCCACCGGTGTTAAATAGCACATCATATTAGAAAAGCTATTGACATTAACTTAAAATAGATCAATTCCAAAATTTATGTTGCTGGAATGCTTTTGACATTTTCATGAAGTTCTATGTGACTGCTTGTGTTTTTATTCATTATCATTTTTAATGAGCGATCTTATGCGCTTTTTATGTGCCTTACCATTAAACAATTACTTTTAATCAATTTCAAATTAGCTCACTAAATTCAAATTTTATAAATTTTCTGTCATTACAAAGATAGTTTGACCGCGACAGAATAACATCTTGGATCCATAAGCTGTTGCATCGAATGAAATAGGACAGAAGTTATTATGCTGTGGCGAGATATCATTTATATTTAATTAACTGTCCTCCAGTGCAAAATAAATTCAAATTAAGCAACTTGGTTGCTAAATTTCTATGATTAAGCACAATCAATCACGATGAAAGATAACAACATTAAAGTTTTCTTCCCATTTTCTGCCGTATTACTGATTAAACATGTGTTTTCATCTACAACTATTTGTTCATGTACGAGTAGTATCATGAAATTTATCGAAAAATAATAAGCCAATGATTTTACAAAATCATCATAATTATAAAAGCTCAGAAAACTGTTGCGATCGTCATACAATCTCGGTTTTCGCAACTCAAAAGCGCTGCATATCTATATTTTCCAAATTTACGTGACTGTTACATTCTCCATTTCTTGGTTTACCGATTCTATCAATTTTAACATATTCGGTCGTCTCCAAAAATAAACTGTTCAAAAACATTACATGTAAAACAGTTTCTTTCATCTAAGGGTGTATTACTTGGCTTCGTAAATATGTAATATGTGATAACATTTATTTTGTCGATTCAGTACTTCTTTTACATTAAGCAGACGAAGACTCAGAATCAGAAATCAGAAACGATCTTGTAAAATAGTTCCCTACTAAACATTTCAAAACTAATCGATGAATTTTCACAAATTGGTCATTTAGTCTCAGTTTACAGTGCATACAACAAATCAGTATTTTTAACCGAGTTAGTTATTTCCAATTTTACAATTTCATAGCAACGGCTTTTGAATTATTCGGTCACACCTAAGATGTCACCCTCCTTGCCATTTTAACCGGGGCATCGAGTTGGAATGGGGGCGAAAAATATATATTGGCATCTGGTATTATACAGTGTTCATGAGCTAATATGGTTAAACCGTGAGTTACTAGTTCTTGATTTAGAGGTAATTCTGCCATGCCTAATAGTTTTTTTGTAAGGATTAAGATTCATTAGT
>JAUMHA010214823.1:0-11486 GCA_032359765.1 Saxidomus gigantea | reverse complement strand
GTTTATCTGAAGTAATAAAACCAAATTTCAACAAAATAGCCACTTATCAGCAAATGTACTGGTAGATCTAATTACCGAAAGGAACCCCGTCATGACAATACACCAGAATATCCTCAGTATCCTTGACACCTTACGACCGGTCATCAGCTCAATGTCCTGAGCAAATCTGTCAGCACCTATAATAAAGAATAAGCAATCAAGGGCTTTATAGATTACTGTTGAAAAATGATATGTATCTGAAAATATATCCATCCGCAATATCAATCTAAGAAATATCAATGTACTAGTCTGTAGATAAAAGTGCAAACAACTACGAAGGAGAAAATATACGTGTGCAACAAACATTGTCATCGCTATAGTAAATCATTCCGAGATCTCTAGACCAACCCTAAATGTGAACAGGGGATGATCCTAATAACAAGGGTTGCATCTCAATGAAGTAATATGCACAAAGAAACATAAAGGGTGCATTTAAAGAAGTACCAAACAGAACACGCGCAGGCAATCATAAGAAAGCGCTCTAGCATGCCGGAGAGAGACATCTTAAAATGTCCCAAGCACAATGTGCAGGTACAGACGGATAAAACGTTGCTCTTCTAAAAGTACTGAGCACTGCACGAAAAGATGTAAAGTTAGTACATACATGTAATACCCTTTCACTAAAAAATTTAAGATATTATACAGCATTTTCATTTCAAACACAGAAAGTAATAAACAAAGTTACTGGAAAGTATGAGGAAGAGACCCACACAATGAATCTACAAAACTAGACGCATTACGGTTAATGATATCAATGCGATATATTCGGGGGGGGGGGGGGATTAACAAACAAAATGAACAATGTAGCGTTAAATAAAATCAAAAGGTTAAAACAAATCTAGAAATAAAAACAGTCATAATATACAGTACACACCATATATCCATGTTACCATTATACACTCAAGAGTGGAGCCAAACAATAAAGCAAACGCTGATATATACCAGTCAGAAAGCTGGAACAAGTATATACCACCCTGAAAAATGAATCGACCGCATATTTTGTATATCGCCTTTAAGTTATGTTGGAGTAATCGGTAAACAAATATAAATCGCCTTTCATGGAGCCGCCGTGGCGCAGTGGTAGCGCGTTGCATCGGGATCGAAGGGCCCGGGTTCGATCCAAACCGTAGCCATGACGGTAGTGTCCTTAGGCAAGTCACAAATAATTCCACATTGCCTCTCTCTCTCGTCGATGTTGATTCCATCTGGAGTGAGTCTCGAGAGCTATTTATCTAAGATGTATGAACTTGTTTCGCAATCGAGAATAAATAAAGAAGTAAAATTTATATAAGCCGCCCTGAAACTACTGATTAAGAAATGAAATTGAATATACTGTCTCGCAAAAATAAACCAGTCGGAAGTGCCGATAAGTGTTTATCGCCCTAAAATGTATTAGTCTATACATATGTATATACCTCCTAGAAATAATTTGATTAGCATGTTAGTTTTACATGGAGAAAGTTCGTTCTACCTGTACTGTCACAAGTCAATGTTACAGACTACCACAATGTACCTTAACTGTCACAAATATGAAATGAAAGGAACACTCATAATTGTTATAAATGTATATAACTAAATAGTATGTTCCTTTTTATACCATATAGCTGGATGTACTTACATTCATAGAGAGAGGAGTGCTCAATAGGAACAGTAACAGAGCTGTCCCGACAAGAACAAGGATTTTATGTTTCATTAACTGCCTTGGAAACAGGTCGATTAATGTGCCGGTCACCGTTTCAAACATACCAAACTTAAATAAACGTATATGTACATTTAATTGAACGAAATTCTGGAACAAATATGCAAACTCTTAATATATACACAGCGTAGGTATTTGCAAGATCTTTTAGAAGTACGTGTAACCTTAATTACTTTGCAAATTCTCAATAGATAATAATTCATCCTATATTGAAAGTCGACGATCTATGGCAATGTTTTGGGTTACATGGGTTTGTTCTCTGCTTCAAATTGCCATTTTTTATTTCAATTCTTGGCATTACGTAAAACATTTTTGAATATGAACGGCGCGGAAACCATATCGTAAGTCACAATTTCAAATGTACGAATCACTGTCATTTCATTGAAGTTAAAAAGTTGTTCGCAAAGGAATCTTACGGTACTGTCAAAAGCCACAGTGATCAGCATGAAGAAAAACAGAGCGGCCCAGAGCTGAGGTATGGGCATCCTGCTAACAGCCTCGGGATAAGCAACAAATGCTAGTCCAGGACCTGAAAGACAGTGGTAGTTTGTAGTAAAATATACTGGAAACCTTATAACAACAAGGCTATTATCAATGACGTTTAGGCCGAAAATATATAAAATAGATGAGGAAACTATCATTTGGACACAATTTTAACTGAATTTGACTCATCAAAAATATTCCTGCATTAAAACTTAAAAGAGATATACAATCTTTTTATACAAACAAAAATTCAAAAGTTTTGTATCTTTATAATGTTCGTGCAAAAACATATGCATGCAGTGTTATCGGTCGGTCGGTCGCTCGGTCAACCACCTAACCTATCGCATCAATCAATCAACGTAAGTTGGTGGCGTATAAGATAATAATAAACTTGACTAAAAGGCATTTCTTCATCAACACTGCAGTGCGATTTATGGAAATACAGACCTGACGCTTTAGCCATTGCTTCAACGGACGTCCCGGCTTCTTTAGCCATAAAACCCAAACACGTGAATACAACCAAACCTGCGTAAAATGCAGTAAAGGCATCGGACGCAACGCATATAGTGGTTTCACTGAAATATGAAAATTAATTTCTAGTGTTATATCATCCCTAAGGCTAAACGAATGCATTCATTATTTCATAGCAATACATAAGTATCTATTATGTTTGTCCATATTACCGGACTTGTGTTAGTTTACTTAAACAAAAAGGCAATGATGACCCTAAATCGCTCACCTGACTATCATTACACGTTGAAACGAAGAAGCAGGTCAAAGGTTATAATGAAGGTCAATAATATGATTCTTTTAGATAGACCAACCAAATTTCATTTCTGGCTTCAAATCAAAATGTAGGTCATAGGTTAAGGTAAGTTACGTTCAAAATTCATATCTGCATTATGTTCAAATTTCTCTCTACCTGTAAAACAAAAACTAGGCCAACGGTCAAGGTCAGCCAATGACAGAGCTAACATCTACACATGCAATTATGTAGTTTAAACACACAGAAAGGTCAGAAGGGAAAGATCAAGATCAGCCAAGGTTGAAGTTGGCATCTGCTTGCAAAACTTTGCATTACAAAACTGTATACATGTACATGGTCCGAACTTCATTTATATAGCTTAAAAGCATAAAGAACATTAACAGGTCATGGTCAAGATCAGCCAAGGTTATTAGTTGAATAATGCATGCATAACTATCCATATAGTTTAAATGTAATTTCATTCAAAGTTTAAATAAACAAGACAATAGGTCAGCAGGTCAGCAGGAGCAGAGTCAACATTAAGCAAAGGGATATGGCTTGGAAAAAAAAATGGTACAGGACCACTTTGCAATGCTACCAGCCCAACATCTAACATCTAGGCCTGTGATCTAAGACAAAATGTTGTGTAAGTTATTCCTACTTATGTCAAAGTTAGCCCTCGACGGAGTCAATTTATGAATGGGGTCACGATTTTAACATGGAATGCTATATGACATCTAAGCTCTATGCCTCTAGGCCTTGCGGTCTGAAACAATTAGATTGATAAAGATTTTCTTATACAATGTATAAGCCTATAAAAAACCGATGACCCGTGGGCAGTGTCAATTTTGACCGGGTGTCATTATTTGAAAAAAATCGAGTAGACGTCCACAAGTCAACGCTTCTTGCCACATATCTAAGCTCTGATATTTTAAGTATTTTTAGAAGATTCTTTAATATGTCCCTATATGACTTCTTGTATGCGAGTGACCGCGGGTTGCGGTCAATTTTAAGGACCATTACACAGTGCTACAATCCTTATATTATAATGATAGGGTATGTGCCTTGTGGTCTGAGACAAAATAATTTAGAAGTTTGTTCTACTGGAGCTTATATAAAATCAAGTGACACACGTAGTGGTGTCACTTTTCCCCCGGGGTTATAATTTGAACAATCGTGGTATAGGTCTACTAGGTAATGCTGCATGCCAAAAATCGTAGCTCTAGTTTTTGTAGGTTTGTTTCTTATATAAACCAATGTAAAATTTAAGTGACACTCAGGAAGGAGTGAAAGGGATTAAAACAATTTGGTAAAGGTCGACTAGATAAAACAACATTCAAAATATCTATTATCAGGGCAGTGTCTCGTCTGAAACCTTTTGGGAACATTAACGAGAGCTCAGTGCCGGATGTTTCTTGCTAAGTTTGAAGAAATTCCATGAATTTATCTTTGAGAAGAAGTCGTTCGAAGAAAATGTGAAAAACGTACGTACGGCGGACGGACGACGGACATTCATCGACACTAAATGCCCACCGTGACCACTTTGTGGTCAACTGAGCTAAAAGCAGTAGCTAACTATATGCATCAGGAACACACCAAGGAGGCATTTACTTTAACAAACTGCAGATTCTTTATTGATTGTCGACATAATATCGAACTTGATTCAGATGCGACCTTTCAGCGCATCTTTGTACAATTCATTCAACCTGAGGTATACTATCTTTTTGATACTAACAATATCGATTTCTGGTGAAATTTGTTGTGGCTCGCCATGGTTATTACTCCACCATAAGTCGGTCCGAGGGAGTAGAAAACCTGAATTGCAGCTTCAAGCCATACCTAATTATATGACAATTGAATATTGTGTTAATATGAAAAGTGCAAGAATGTGTTAAAAAGTGGAATTAATTAATTTAAAAGTCGTTATTGTATTTACCTGTAACTCTTACAATTCTTGCATGTGATCTTGAAATGCAGTTTATTACAGTGTTTACATGTCGTATTTTCTCTTAAGCGTTTTCTTCGTGCTAAATGCAAATACTTATATTGTTATATCACTGTCTTACTATATCTCACTTTAAAACATATTGATATGCCCTAATGTGAGATTATTGGACACACACCAAGAGGACAAGATGATGCACATGTGCAAATCATCCTATTAGCATTTGGTCATTCGTGGATGACCAGAATACATGCAATTTTGATATTACTGTATAAATATTTAAAGCTGAATTAAAAATGAACAATAACCTTATACAATTTAATATTTAATGACATTATATATCTAATAGCAAGTCATGTCATGAGAATGACTGCAAACAATGCCAGATGCACAAAAAATTCGTTCGTGCTCCTCTTACAACCCATTCAAAAACGGTCAAATAATACACGTGACCGCTCATGCTACAGATCTAAAAATAGATCGCCATTCACGCTTTGCACTGTCCTCCTTTTCATGAATGAATGGGTAATTTATACGCTTTTTCAAGAAACTTGCGCTTACGGTATACGGTATGCAAGAAAAAGAATATATCACTAGCTGCAGGTGAGGACTGGAATATCTGGCTTTTGGTTATTTTACTCGGTTCAATGCCGTTTATCTTTTTTAAAAGTTATTTCTTGTTTCAAATGCTTTACCTGCGGTGATGCAAGTTTTTCAAAATCTGGAGTAATGTACCAAATGATTCCATCAACAGCGCCATCTAGTGTCAAACCTCGGATCAGAAGAACAGTCAGAAGTATATAGGGGGCGGTCGCTGTAACGTATACAACCTGGGATATAGAGGAAACAATGATATATTTCAAGACTTTTGGATCAAACTAATAATTTAATGTCATCCGATGAGGTACATTCATTGTTGCATAATTTATGTCGACAATTTTGAAAATGATCGAGGTAAAAGAGACTCAGTTCGATTTAAAATTTATAAAAAGTTCAGAAAAGGCATAAATGCCTTCAACATCGTTAGTAACTTTAAATCATATACAATTTACCTTTCCTAGAGATTGCACCCCTTTAATAAGACTGATTACGACAATAACCCAACCAACAAAGTTGCTTAGTACAAGGTGCCATTGTATAGTACCCATGTCTTCTAAACTGTCCGATCTCCGGAGAACATTGAACCTATATAGACATATATCATTTATTCTTCAAAAGGGTCATTGGGAAGAGTGCGCTGTTAATTGACATTGAACATATAGACATATATCATTTGTTCTTCAATAGGGTCATTGCTTAGTGTTTGCTGTTAATTACCATTTGATTCAATTATGTCGCCATACAATATTATGGTTCTTCTGCTTATTAAAGTTAAACACTTTTCAAAGTAGAAAAAATGTTTCGTACTGTCAAAAAGGCAACTCAAGATATAGTCATGTCGGTATTTAACCGGTTTATCGATATCAGTAATAATTGTTTTACTTACAGCCAAAATTCACTAGCTGGTGAGGTCAATATTGACGAATTTGAAACAGTGGAAGACGACAACGACATATTGTAAGCATCTGATGTTGTATTAGTCATTCTGTCTATAGTGTAGCTCTCTTTAAATACGCAAAAAGAATCATGAGCAGATAAGAAGAAAGGAGGACTGACTGAATGACCAGCCGACAGACAGACCAGCCAACCGCCAGACTATCTGTCTGACTGACATACGGACGGACGGACTGAAAGAATGAATGAATGACTAGATGAATAATGTAATGAACCAATAGATTCATTCATTCATTCATTCATTCATTTGTTGTTTTTTTACAATGCATGAATGCAAGCAAAATTTAAAGGAGATTCTAGAATATAGACTAGAATATAATTATGAAATAACAAATTTGTGCAGAAACGGTTACCTCTGCAGTATTCAGTATTCCACCAATTTCCACATGATGACCAAGGAAGTCTCGAATTAAATGACTGCACAAAGTAGTACTGGATCCATCCCATGATTGTCACATAGTACCAGAGTATGTCAAATGAAATCAGTACCATAAGAAACCCTATTCCTGAACAACAATTAAGACTAAATGAAGCTGCATGTTAAGTATGTTACATAAAAGAATGTACATGAATCTACCTTATTGACGATTTATTCCTAGTGTAAATACAAGTGTCCAAAAAAACTTAAATGTAATGAAAATGGTAGTTGCAGCAAAATATAAAATTGAATAATAAAGACTTTTCGCCATCTTTACACAGAAACTAGGTGACCGCCAGATATTTTCTGGTATAAGTGCTGTTTACTCTTATGACTGCAAGTACAAACGCGCACTAATCGTGATTACCTTAACATTTCATACCATCTAAGGTTAAGTGTGCGTGTGCTTTCTCTATCAGTTTTATCGTTTTAATCTTTTGAAGTGGGCCTAATTGTCCTTGTTGTAATTGCATCCTTATATTCTTTCTGTTTACTCTGCGTTAAGTTTTTAGTATGTACTAAAGTGTATGACATACTGCATACACATTCCAAACTTAGAATATGATAACATTGAAACTTATATTACTGAAAACTCAAAAAAGTTTCAAAAGCGCATAAAACTGTTATACTCTGTCTTTGAACAAGATATATTTTACATAATTAAACAGATGGTTTTTTTTTAATTTTAATAAAAACACTGACTTTATGACATCAGTAGTATTTGCTTGGTTTGCATCTACACACTAAGTTTTAAGTTAAATTGCAAGTAAATATAATGAGCTTATGTTTCGAATATCCATAGTATTTTTCTTGTCGGGGAAAAAGCAAAATCTGGCATAATATTTTTTAATTACTCGATGTGAATGAGAATACGCATGTAAAATATAACTGTCGCAAAAGAAGAAAGAACATCATTGGTTTAAACGACCAACATAAATGAATGTAAACGTCAAAGTGAAGATGTCAAGCTACCTCAGTTTGAATCGGACAGTTTCTGCTTAAGATAAGGGGACATCTCAACGTTCTTCCACTATTTATAAGTGTACAAGTTTAGTTAACAAAATAAACTTAACAGGGTTGAAATCATAAATTTTATACGGCTACATGTACTTAATGGTCTTAGATAGCGATTGCTTATTCAACACAAACTCAGTTAATTGATTATCCTTCACTTCCTTCGTAATTTTAAACATTTTTCTTGCTTACTATTTGACTGTTTATGATGTTTATAAGGGGTCAAGGTCAGGATAGATTTTGTTAGCGAATAAAAGAAAACAATAAATACTCAACGAACTTTAAAAGTCTGAAGCCTAGATATTATATGTTTACCTCTAAACAATGGGCAAAACTGGAATGCCGTTCCTGCACTCTGTCCACTGAACTGTCCTAGACACACCTCTATGTAATACAATGGTCCGCCACAAGTAGCCATGAAAAAGAAGAAAGGGATCAGAAAAGCCCCGCCTCCATTTCTTGCGCACAGGATCGGAAATCGCCAGATACTCCCTATACCGACAGTGAAGCCAATAATAGCAAGGAGAAACTCGAACCTATTTCCCCAGTTATCTCGTATCCCTTTTCTTTCGTTTTCATTTACAGTCTGTTCTTCCAATTTTGTAATCTCATTTTCAAATCCAGATCGTTCATTAAATTTGCCATTCGTCAGTGGTTGAAGCTCCAATGCACAGTGTACATCGCCATATTTAGAATGTTCTTCTTGCATGTTGATTTGATGAACAAGCGACTTTAACAGGTAATATGCAACTGAAAAATATATCACTACATTATAACATGTTGGGTAATTTGAGCTCCGCTTTATGAAAACCAGCGTCGGTACCGTCGAAGTTATCATAAATTCGTATCAGCTAGATATACAAATGTATAACTGCTTTAAAAACCGTTTTATAAAACTTCCATCAATTCATTTAGGTTCTAATAACTCGTTACTTTCCATTGTGTTAAATGGTTCATAGTTTTCGAATTGAATTTTCATTTGACATGAACTGTTCATGAATAGATTACTAAATTGAAGTTAAAAATTGAATGTACGGTCCTGACGAAGGCGTCAGCCAAAACGTTGATGATCGTACAAATCATAAAGCAGAACACGTGTTGTAGTTAAGAATACGTTCGTCATTTTCGCGTTGTGCTTTATATGTTATTTAATGATGTAAAATACAACACAACCTATCTTACAGAGACAATCTCAAAACCGTTGCATTAACGGAAATGTACTCAAATTAGGTAAACATTCAACTTTACTGGTAATAAAGTAAAGCATAATCGGTTTCATCCGTAAATATTCTACCGTAAATTATCGATCATTATCATTTTTTGTTAGTTTGTTACAAGCACGGACATGTCCGGAAAATGTACCTGTTATGTCTTAAATTTTGTTATTTTTCTTAGTGTGTTTTACTTTGATAAGTTACATTTTTTAAAATTGCATTCCCGTAATCATACTTTTGGTTTTTGTTGTCTTTTCTGAAGTCAGTGACATACGGAAAGGACCTTGCACAAATGACATAATATATTTGGCGAGTTTCTTCAATTCTCTATTAAACGACAAGTCGAAAGGCAAATGGTTTTAGTACAGTTTATTTCTTTATCATTTTTCGTAGTAACTGTTTCTATGTTCCGCTAATAAGACCACTCTATATCACCTTCGATATCAAGACGAAACATTTGGAAAAAAAGGTCAATTGATAATTGAAAAGGTATCAGTAATAATAAGAGCACTTTTTATGGTCCGAAGGGTGGTCTTAATAAAGGGACTTAATCTTCTGGTATCTTTTTTTCCAATTCGTTCTTCTTTTTAAATGTATTCAGAGTCCCTACAAACATCAGCATATCACTTCTTTTAATACCCATATTTGCGTTTCTACGCATGAAACACAGGCGAAACTTTTTCCTTTGAACTGTTCCCGGTCAGACCTGGAAGAGGAAGACGGAGAGGAAAAAACGACAAATTACTAGTTACATAGAGCATTGGGTGATAACATTTATTATTAATTAACTATATAATATTAGACATGATACTGGCTTTGGGGGGGACTCGGCCAAAACGAGGTCTAGCAAATCAGACTTGACGATTTGCTCGGCCAATACGGGACTCAATTTCTGTAGTATTTTGAAACAACAGCAGCACCGAATATAGCATTTACTTAAAGCATTTCGCCAAAATGGAAACTCTTTAAAACGTAAATACCGAAATACCGATTAGGATGATTTATAGACATATTGCAAAGATACAATATGGTTAATTAAAAAACTTTCATTAAATAATTGAATTCATATTGGCTTTGCTATTGGATTTGAGCCACTCAACCTATGGCCTCAGACCAATACGACTTTCTTCAGCCCAATAACAAGGCTAATATGAACTAACGGCTATTCTGTGTTATCATTTGCCTGGACAAGTGACTGTCTAAGCTGTTTATGACTGTGCGTGTTCATGTTCCATTTAAACACCACTGAGAGACTATGCAGCGTCTGACTGTAAATCAGCAAGTTATCAGCCTCTGGGCATCTGCGTTCACGAATAACTTTATCAAATGCACCAGCATGGGTTGATATTTAAAGTACGGTTTAACTTTAACGCTTACGTGATTGATTAGTGCTTAATGGAGATATGGTGCGTCACATGTGCATGTTTAAAGTCACCTTGAAAGGGCCTTGACATTTTATTTCCCACTTAATGACTTAAACCCGTGATGCAAGTTGTGTTTTTCGCTACATATAAAAGGTTGATCTAACTGGAAATATCTGGAAAAATCCGAAAATAACTCATTGTGACATTACATATAAAACAGGGAAAATTATATTCATTTCACGTCTCGGAATAATTTAGGATACTAGCCTCATTTTAAACCAGATAGAGACGACCGCGGTAACCAAGAGTTCATCCTTGAACATTTTGGTTCATTCATTACATACTGATTCAAAGCAAACTTATTTTTATATCATCTGCTAACATAGTATGGTGTCAGGCAAGTAAATTTTTCAGATTTCACAATTTTCCCAACCGTATTGAAAATTCATATTTTTGTTATAAAAATTATAATTGATTAAAGTAGTCATTAATCAACAATTGCATTATTTTACGCGTCCATTGTTTCCAAAGACGATTATCTCGTTTTCATAAGATTGACATAAGGATCACTGCGTATTATTTGATCACTTGATGAGACCGACAGGACGCGTAGGTAGCATTTCAAAGGTCAAAGTTAAAGTCAACGTTTAATTTGAAGCATTTAAATAAACATAATGTAGACCCAAACCTAAAGAGGATAGCTTATGCAAAATTTAAAAGTTCTGGACGCACAGATTATAGGGGATAAATATGAAAATATCGAAATGTATACTATGAGGCAATTGTTATTTCAAAAGCTATTTAATTATATCCATGAAGGAGTTTAAGTAGCATATAATCACAAACCGAGTTACTTTGATTTATCATCCATTAAAATAATATATTTTGAATCATTGATTACAATTATATTTGTCGTAGATGAATAATATGGCACTTGTACTTCCTTGCTATTGACATAGCTTTGTGGCGACGTGAAAGACTGTCCGCTTAAAAATATGAAGGTCCCGAGTT